>BSBK01014848.1:0-30000 GCA_027943335.1 Chamaecyparis obtusa | reverse complement strand
TGAAGAGTTATTTTAACAAGTGATAATTTAATTAAAACTTATGGGAATGGGTTCAAACTTGTAAAAAGATTAAATGTGCCTCACCCATGCCATTAGTGCTAGTAAAGGCTATGGATGGGAGTGGGAGAAGGTGCCTATGCGTAGGTACGATTGAATGGTGCTTGTCTGTATGAAAGGCATTCGATTCCGCATGTGCCTACTTGGGGGCTGGGGCCTAGAGTGGCTAGTACCAGGACAACTCAAGGGGTGAGGGCTATGCGATGACACTCACTTAGGTTGTTGCTTAGAGTTTCTACCAAGCCTTAGAACCTATTTGGGGAAAGATTTATAATTGGGCTTTCTTTTCATTTGTTATTTGGGAAAGGTAACCCGACCCTAGGTTTGGCCTAGCTATTCCTTCTTTGTGGACCTTGGTGTTTATCTCCTAGCATGGGGGAGTGGGCCTTTGGGTGTCCACGTGGTTGGGTGGTAAACATTTTATCGAGGTATCTTTTGCGGATGTAGTGTTGAAGATTCATGCTTGCTTATGTACCAATTTTTGAAGAATAAAGGCTTTGTAATTATCTTTCATGATGTAAAGTTATTGTTACCTCCTGAGTGGAGATGAATGTAATGTAATCATTGATGTAATTCAAAATGATGTATTTGAAATGGGTAGACTTAGGAAAAAGGGAAAAAGGGGATGTGAACTTTATGTATAAGATGTATGTTGGAAAAGAAAATGATTTTTAGTTAAGTAGTATGATTTTAATTAGTGATGATTCAAGGAAAGGCCATTGAAGAACAAATGTATTATTTGCAATGTATCAAATGATTTAGATGGTTCTATTGGATTTAAAGGTTATATTGTTCATAAATAATACTTAGGAATATAGATGATTTTAAATGGAAAATTGAAATGAAAGTACTATGTAGTTCTTAATAAAGAATCTTATAGTGATATGATTTAATTTTCTTTGAGAAGTATATCTTGTTGTTAGTTTACTTAATGGACTTAAATGAATCATGCATTAGATAGAAGGGAACCTTGGGAGGAAACTAAGTTTAAGTTTTGTTCATATAATTGTTTTAAAAATTCAATTTTTTTCATAAATCATTACTTGGGTTTTTCTTTTATAAAGAGAATCTTTGTTCTCTTCCCTAGTTCCCTTGTGGGGCATGACATGTGTATTATTGTGAATGATTTGATGTGCATTCTTTTTTGGGTATAATACAACCCCTTAACAATCTTGTCTCATTCCTATACCTAGTTGCAGAGGTGAATGTTCGTTTGCAGGTCATAGATTGGTGTCTACCCCAAGGAGCGTCATTATTTGTGAAAGAACTTCTTTCTTTCCCTAAATACCCTCTTTGTTTTTAGACCCCTCCTATGAAATACTTATGCAAGCCTATTCAGTAAGTTGTAACCCACTAGACCTAAGTCTCTCATTGATTTCATCCTATGTACTGAGATCCAAACCCTAGTTTTGGTGCATCACCTAGTGGGTAGTTTACTTTCAATCATTTCCCCTTCCAAGCATTCCTTCTATCCCTTTCCCTCAAAAGCTTTACATTTCATATCTAAAAGAAAATTAAGGTGATTATCCAAGAGGAACTAGCTTAGAACCTGGAGGTCTCATCTTAGTTAGCATAGGTCCCACACCTGGAGATGATTCCCATGTTATACTAGGTTATCAAGACTACGAGAGCTTGAGACAAAGGTGCAAACTTAGTGTATAATAGTAACAGTCAAAATCCTTTTAACAGAGGTTGACCTAACAGTCATATGTTAAATCCTTTGAACAAGGTTGCATTCTAATGGAGTGTATGTAAGTCCTTTGACGAGGCTCACTTTTAATAGGGCGATTAAAATCCTTTAACCGGGTCACACTTGAGAGTGTCTATTGTAACCTTTGATAGGGTTGGCTTTTAACCGAGCTCACTTTAGAAGAGTGAAAATAATAGTAGCATGTTACAAAGTGGTTTTTCCCATATTGGGTTTCCCCTATAAATCCTCGTGCCATACTTGCATGAATGTTTTTTTTTGGGGGTTTGAACATTTCTAAGTTTTACAAGTTAGATACAACTGGGTAGTGGACTACTGAGTTATATGTTTCTATTATTGAATCAGTGATGACTGAGTTTGTTTTGGTTGCTTGATCTGATTTAAGGAAAAGTTTTTGAAGTTATTTTATACATCAGGACCTAAGAACAACTGATTCACCCCCCCTCTTTGTTGTTCTAAATCATATTAACAAAAATGTGCGCTTCTCTAAGTCATTACTTCCAAGGGCATCCATGGATTGGAAATCTTGAGAAAGTGACCTAGAGCTCCCTAGGCATGGAGTCACAAGGGTGTTTAGAATACTCTCAGCTAGAGCTATTAAGCCTATAACCTTGCTAGTAAACCATGTAATGTGAGATTCAAAGAGACAAGGGAAAGAATGCCAATATCTTCAAGAATCAAGATGAAAATGCAATGCAATGTTATGCTAGAAATGGAGATGCAAGAATGAAACTATGCTATGAAAACGAAAGCATTACAAGCCTTACTAATTAAGCTATGTGGATTAAGCTAAAACATTTAAAGGAAACTAAGATAAGAATGCCATGAAAACTAGCGATAATGCAAGAATGAAGACTAGAATGCAACAAGCTCTCCAAATCTCTAAAGTCACCAAGAAAACCTGTAGCATAAGATTAGCATAAAGAGTGGGATCCTAGAATGAGAAGAGAGCTCTTCTTTTAAAGATAAGTGGACAATGGAGATTAAGAGGCAAAATATTTAATCAAGGGTGGAGCTTGAAATAGGTATCAATCCATGTGCACAAGTCTCCTCCAATGAGAAAGAAGTGTTGACTTTTGAGCCTCTTGTGAGACAAAAAGGCCTTTTCTTCATTTTATAAAATAGGAATAATGCTTTATTTGTGCAACTTAGGATAAGAGAAAAGTGGGGGCTTTTTATTTAATAAAAGGGGAGGGAATTCCTTTTAATTAAATAAATACTTGGGATAAAATGGTTAGCCCATAGAAAATAATTGAATAAATGATAGAATTAGGATTTGATCAAGGAAATTGATTTGATTGAAAATATTGATTTTAAAATATTGATTCAGGAAATTGATAAATTGAACAATGGGGCCCAAAGTCTAGGTGACCATTTTAGGGTGTATATAGGCATTAGTATCAAAACCTTATGTATACATACTGAATAACCTCAAAAATTTTCTAACTCCATATGAAAAGAAAATATATACATACTCTCCAAAATTTACTAACTCTTTACAAACTCCCCCTGTGTGCATGCTCCTAGTATGTAGGGAAGTACATTGGCATATACATGAATTCCCCATTTTTGAAATTAATGCCAAACAAAAAATCTATTTACAGCTTGTCAAAAATGTTCTTGTGGGTTTTCTGCAATGAAGCTAAGAGGTTTTCCCATTCCTCTTTCAAGTTGGTAAGAGCAATGTTCTCTAGACCGACTTCAGCATGCATATCAAAAATATTTTCCAAAACTAATATTTTTGGGGTAGCAACTAGGGCTTGAGCCTTCTCAATGTGTCTCCCCATGATTTTCAAGTGAGGAAGCAGTTCGGCTTGGAGCATGATGACCTGGTCACTTATGTTGTCTTCTTGCTTCCTTAAGTTTGATGTCATCCACCTAAGTTCTTGAACTTTTAGTATATGCTTGTGAAAAGAATTAGGCTTAGTTAAAGATGTATTTGCACTGACCAAAAATTTTTCATCTAACTTCTTAAGCTTTTCACTAACCGTGATAGTGAATTTGTCTACAATGCATAACTTGAATAAAATTTGTACAATTTTATGAGTAATGGATTGGAGCTTGATTATTACCTCAAAAAATTTCACCTTATTGATGGCCACTTCTTTACTAATTTTCACAGTTAATTTAATCTAAATTTTTTGCTTCATCCCTTTATTCAATTATTTTCTTTCCATCAATATCAAGTGTGTTTATGTGACTTGTTAAATATGCAAGTTGATCTAAAATGGGAGTGTCCTCATTTATTGTGATATCTGGAACAACTTTCTGAAGGATGTCTCTAACATCTTCTAAGATTTTCTTTCTCTTTCCCTCCTTCATCACTTTTTCTTGTGTTGCCTTCCTCCTACACAATTCCCCATATTTCTTTAATTCTTCACTGTCCAAAGTTCTGGGGTTACATTCAAGTATCTCTATGATTTCATCTAGTATGACCAAACCTTTTCCATGCTTCTTTTTCTTCCTTTTCTCCTCTGGTGATGAATTTACAAAAGGAATTAGAGATTTTACCTCTATGTTTATCTATTCAAGCTCAGTTGACACAATCTCTTCCTTTTCCTATTATCCGGTGACCTAATTATCTATCGATTGAGTAGGGGCCTCTGTTCTTCTATCATTTTTTGTTGTCTCTATTATTTCTACTAGCTTGGGGTCTCCCAGTGTTTGTGTTCAGCCTCTTTTTCTTTAGGCTCATTTAGCTTTGTTGTCCCTTGTGTACTTGTACCTTGCTCCCCTATTGTATCCTTCTTCTGCTCATGGGTTGAGCCTTTGAGTTTCTTTTGAGAAATTATCTCAATTTCTTGTACTAATATAGGAAGGTCACCCGATATTATACTTATTGCTGCCTCAGTGGGGTCTAACTCTTCATTTTGTTCTGCAGTAATGGTAACATCCTCATCATCTTTCACACCATCGGGATCACCATTTGTGATGTCTTCAATCAGAACATCATTAGTACCAATTATTATCATTTTCTAAGGTGGATCTTGGTAAACATCATGATTGCCTACCGGATAGTAATCAGTAGCAATGGTTGTGTTTGGCACCTCAGTGTCTGATAAGTCTATTAGTTCTTTCATGGCCAAATCAATATCTTCTGAGCGTAGTCCTTTTCCTTTCCATTTAATTTTTTTCTCAGGTATCAAAACCAATGCTATCTTGTCAGTTTCATCTTAGGATTGGAGGATAGAATTTCATAATAAATGACTATTCTAATCTACCCCCACCAGTTTTCTAGAAAAAAAGTTCAATGCTCTTCTTTTTACCAAAATTCTCTTTGAATACTGCTTCATCATCTCTTCTATCTCAGAGTCTATTAATGTTGGCATTTCCAATATTAAGGAGTGTTTCCTCATCTTATTTTTTGTACTAAGAGTGTATGTCCACCTACCAGATACTTTTTCATATAAACTTTTAGGTACAAATTTGGAAAATTTTATTGGTACCTTTTTTAATTTTATCATCATCTGGATGACTACCTCCTCTATCTTATTCTGGTCCTTAGTTGACAAATGTACAAACCAACTTATTTTTGGATTGCTAAGGCCTCCAGTATCTATTATATCTTCTGTTACCTCATCAATAGATTGATCTTTATGTACAACTACCTTGAATTGATTTTGATCATCCTCTTCTCCATCATCTATGTCATCCTTACCTCTTATTATCTTTCTCCTCTTCTTTGGTGCCTCAGAGGTTGCTTGTGCACCTCTTTAGTTTTTATAGGTCTTAGTAGGAGTAGGCCTTGATATCCTTTCAACTCCTTTCTGCAATGGTGGTGAAGCAGCAGTGGTAGATCTTGTTCTTTCTCTTGTTTGAACTTTTTCCTCCTTCTTTTGAGTGGCCTCAAGTGGTGTAGACTCTATGTATTTGTCAAAATTGGTTTCTTCTTCATCATATGCAATGTCATCTATGATTAACTGACCCTTAGTTTCTACCTCAACCAGAATGTTCTCAGATGCCTCAACATCATCTGCATCTTCTCCAAATCATTTCACCATTTTATCTATCATTTTCCTTGATTTCTTTGTTACTTTCCCAATAACTAAATCCATTTTCAATCTCTATTTTTCTTCTTCATAGGTTTTGAACCCATAATCATGTGGATCCTTAGGTTCAGCCAATAAATCCTTAATTGACCTTGATGCGTGGCAAATATCAATCTCATAATCCATTAGTGCTAATTATTTAGTTCTCGGTTCTGCTGCTTTAATCAGAGTATGGTCAGTATCTATTGAAACATATATCATGTTCATACTCCTTGACCAATTGTCTCAATCCTACTCCTTGAATTCATTCTATATTTGAATTGTTCAAAGTAAACATCTATTATGCTCACAAAGTTCTCGCCCAAACTTTGTATCAAATCATTGATTTGTGGAGTCACTGGCTCATCGATTGTCCAATTTACATTACTAATGGAAGGGAAAAAATTTTGCACATAAAAGAATATACAAAGAAAAAATGAACCAAACTTACATGTATTTGATTTTTCTAACCGAATTGTCCTCAAGTTCTCTTCAACCTATTTCAGCAACAACTTGACAAGATCCAACTGAAATCCCCTTTTAACAATTTTGTAAGCTATATCTATAACTTCACATGGTACATTGCTAGGTCTGCTTGATTGGAAGATTTTTTACTCAATAACATGTGCACCGAACTTGGTTTTTTGATCAACAATTATATTTACTTTCAATCCTCTACCATCTTATTCTTCTCCAATAATTTTCTCTAACTTGGTTCTCAAAGCACTCCTCAGTGCTTTCACCTTGTCAGTTATAGGATAACTAGTTACTGCATGAATAATATGTCTAGTTATCTTGACTAGTTCATATAACCATAGTTTCCCATCATGCACTTGGCTTCAAACTATCTTGATCCATTCATTTCTAAAAACTTTTGAGAAATGTAGGGCATTTATCAAACACTTTACTCTTGAATGCTCATGATCATCCTTCAATTTCACATCAACACTTAGCTCTTGAAATGTGGAAATGAGTTCAAAGCCACTGATTTCACCAATTTTATAGTGAAATAGGTGCGTATATCTTCAACCAGCAAAACCCTAGGTGGTATGCTAAAAAAAGAACTGGTTTTATCAGTCTGCAAAGCAACTTCAGGATGAAGTTTGTACTTCATCTCATTACAAGTTGCAGACATGATTAATCTAACATCCTCCTCAACTACAGTCTTAGATTTATTGAGCTTTGATGTGGACACCATTGTTCTTCAATTTAGGGCTTTAGGAAATAGTAATGACATAGCTCAGTGATGATAGAACTTACTTGTAACAGTGATGAATCTATTGAGAATCCTTCAAATCTTTGTTCAATCACTCTAGAAATCCTTCAAGAAAATTCTCTCTTGAAATCTATCAGCTCTTCATATTCACAATGTGAAAAATGAGCTAAGTCCATCGTATATTTATAGCAATTTTCATCTTCCCACTCAAACTTTTTGAAATAAATGCTTGACCTAACATGGCTCGGTAACAGCAGTCATGCTCAGTGCATACGTCTAAATATCCAAAGCTTGGTTAATATATAAAATATCACTCAGTTAATACTACGACTCAGTTAACCTTACCAATAGTTATCGACTAGAAACTTCTCACTCAGTCTAGCATATACCGACTGTAAACACTTAAAGCTCAAATCATATAAAACCATAGTGCATCTTAATTCATGCATATTTGGTATGTGAACACTTTATTTAATGAACTTTATGATAGATATAATCATTTAGAATTGGCAATTCCATACCTACCTTTTCAACTTGGGTGGAGGTGGCGATGTTACCCAATCCAATGGATGAGCTATCACCAACTACATTGCTTGACTCAACATTACCACTTGATGCTTTTCTCCACATACTATTTCTTATCCTCATGATATCTTCAACTGTACTTCCATTCTCATAAGTTTTTGTTTTTGGTGCTCGGTCTCTGAAATCTTTACTTAAGTGAGTGACCTTGTGAAAATATAAACATGCCATACTAGTGTTTGTCCAGTTGCGGGATTTGCCTCTCTAGTTCTTCCTCATTCAATTAACTAAAATATATCTATATATTCCACATGTTGTGCATTTTACCCATGCGTTGTAATCCCAAGTGTAAGTATTACATTGTCTTCTCAGTTGATAGGTTTTTTTTTTCCTTTTGGTGTCCAGACCTGCTTCATTTTTTTTCTGCATTCTTGTACAATGCGTCCATCCATGTTGAAAGTGTCACAATATTTCTCCATGTATAGTTTGTTAGGATTCCTATAAACTAAGATTTTCACTCATGTGCCTGATGTCTAAACTTTTTAAAACTATAACAATAACAATTAAACTTAAGAGTGGTTTTAGGATTACCTTTAGCTTTGCTCCTGCAAACATTAGATGTGTGGCCCAATTTACCACAGTGATAAAATTATAGTTTCTTTGGTCTTTGATTTGTGTAGGCATTCAAATGTTCAACTATGTTTGATGATTCTCCTTTCTCGGTATAGCCTAGTCAAGTAGTACTTCCAAGTCATTTTTGATTGATTAGAAATTCATCAATTTTCTTAAAACTGTCTTTAGCTTTCTTCATCATTTCGTTATGTTGTTGCTGCATCTTGACTTCATTTTTCAATCTCTCATTTTCATCTTTGAGTTCATCGATGTCTTCTAGTTTCCTACTGAGTTCACTACTCACTCGGTTGACTTCCTGACTTATTACAACCATTTGATTAGAAATTTTAAAATGATGCTTGGTAAGTCTTAGTATCTCAGATTCTTTCTCTTGTAGTTTCTCAGTCATATGTCTTTTTTCTTCAACAACCAAGTTTCTCTCTTGTTCAGCTTGCCTAGCATTGTTCATGACATCAATCATTCTCACCATTTGTGCTTCTTATCCAATCTGCAAGGATTTGGCTTGTTCAGTAATATGAGAGCGCGAGTTCTACACTGGGAACTTTGGGAATAATATGTGCACCCATTAGGTCTTATTAGGTAAACATGTTAAAACCAAACTTAGACATCAAAACAACTTGTTTGTGGAAATCTTTAATGCTCACGAAAACTTAAACTGAAACAAAACTTGTTTGAAACTATGTTTTCATATGGTTGCTTTATGGTTTCAAATGTGACATACTTAATGTATATATATGCTTAAATGTTTTGTCCTAATGCTATGGTTGCAGGAAACATGCCTCCTGTGACTAGAGCTCGTGGGTTAGGTAGAGGTAGAGGTAGAGGTAGAGTGGACACACCCTCTTTCTCAGTTGATCAGGATAGTGCACAGAGCCATAGTAGAATTCAGAGTGATAGCGGCCAGGATGGTATAGAGGATTAGACACCAGACAGGTTTTACACGCCATTCTTGAGAGGTTACCACCTTTGCAGAATAGAGGTAATCAGGGAGATCAGTTCAGAGAGAGGGAGAGGACTCCCCTTAGATAGGTTGTACCAGTAGATTATGATGCCGCTATGGCAAGTCAAATCAAGGACCTGTTTAGAATGCCAAAACTTCCATTTGATGGCATAGGTACCGGGTTTGAGGTAGATACATGGCTCATTGGTTTAGATAGGTACTTCTCCATGTATCCATTTGCTAGCAATGTAAAAGCTAGATATGCTATCATGCAATTGACAGATTCAACATCATCATGGTGGAGGACAGAAGAGAGTAAATTGGGAATCACCATAGATACAGTTACATAGGAGTTGAGTGAGTTGAAGCTGCAATTGGAAGAATTGTTGGCTAAGGATGTATCAGGCCTAGTGTTTCACCTTGGGGAGCACCAATTCTCTTTGTCAAAAAGAAGGACGATTCTTTATGACTATGCATTGATTACAGAGAGTTGAACAAAGTAATAGTCAAGAATAGGTATCCTTTGCCATGGATTGATGATCTCTTTGATCAAGTGAAAGGTGCAAGGGTGTTCTCTAAGATATATCTCAAGTCAGGTTATCATCAATTGCACATTAGAGAGGAGGACATCCACAAGACAGCTTTTCGGACACGCTATGGTCACTATGAGTTCACAGTGGTACCATTTGGCTTGATGAATGCTCCATCTGTATTCATGAGTTTGATGAATGGGGTATTCTGTAAGTATCTTGATCATTTCATTGTTGTCTTCTTGGATGATATTTTGGTTTATTCTAAATCCACGGAGGAACACAAAGAGCACCTTCGGTTGGTACTGCAGTGCCTTAGAGAGAATCAATTGTATGCTAATCCAGCTAAGTGTGAGTTCTTCAAGATAGAGATTTAGTACTTGGGCCATGTGATCTTTGGTGATGGTATTGCAGTGGATCCTGCAAAGATTCAAGCTATAGTTGATTGGCCGGCACCTACCAATGTGCTAGAGGTTTGCAATTTTATGGGTTTGGCAGGATATTATCATAAGTTCGTAGAGAACTTCTCTAGAGTTGCTTATCCCATCACCTCATTGCAGAGAAAGGGAAATAAGTTCATTTGGTCTGAGAAGTGTGAAGAGGCATTCAGGACCCTCAAGCATAAGTTGACTAGTGCACCTATTCTTTCAGTACCTGATCCCACAGGTGATTTTGTGGTTTGTACAGATGCTTCATTGGAGGGTATTGGAGCAGTCCTCATGCAAGGAGGATGGGTGATTGCTTATGAGTCTCGCAAACTCAAGGATCATGAGTTGAACTATCCCACGCATGATCTTGAGCTAGCAGCTGTAGTCCATGCTTTGGTCTGATGGAGACACTTTTTATTGGGACACCGATTTGAGCTTCATACTGATCATCGTAGTCTACAATATATTTTCACTCAGCCTAATCTGAATACTAGATAGAGGAGATGGATGGAGTTCCTTTGTGAGTACGATTTTGAGGTTAAGTATATCCAGGGGAAGGAGAATGTGGTAGCTGATGCTCTTAGTAGGAAGAGATGAGTTGCAGCTGAGACTACTCTTGGTGTTGACTTGAGGAGTAGGATCTTGGAGGCACTTCCTCGAGATACTTTTTATCAGGAGGTGAAGGGAGAGATTGAGTCTGGGAGACCTCTAGTAGGCAGATTTGAGGGGTATGTGTTGGAGTCTGATGGTTTGTTGCATCATGCGAGCCAGATCTATGTACCACCATTGGATGATCTTCGTTCATTGATCTTATCGGAGGCTCATTGTGCACCTTACTCGGCACATCCTGGTGTCAAGAAGTTGCATGCAGATCTTCGACAGCTATATCATTGGTCAGGAATGAAGAGGGATATTGCTGATTTTGTTGCTAGGTGCTTAGAGTGTCAGAGGGTTAAGGCAGAACATCAGCATCCAGCAGGACTTTTACAGTTACATAGTATTCCCTCGTGGAAATGGGATGTTATATCGATGGATTTTATCATGGGTTTGCCTTTGACACCCCGTAGACATGATGCTATCATGGTCGTTGTTGATCGATTGACTAAGGTAGCTCATTTTTCTCCCATGAGATCCTCTTATACAGCTTCATCAGTAGCTAGAGTCTTTATGCAGGACATAGTGAGATTGCACGGTATCCCTTGAAAGATTATTTCTGATAGGGATCCAGTATTTACTTCTACATTTTGGACTTCTTTGCAGCATGATTTGGGTGCTCAGTTGAACTTTAGCACAGCCTATCACCCTCATACAGATGGGTAGACAGAGCATGTGAATCAGGTCCTAGAGGATATGTTGAGGATGTATGTCATGGATAGGCAAACACATTGGGAGGATTATCTATACCTAGTGGAGTTTGCATATAATAATGGATACCACAGTTCCATTGGCATGTCACCATTTCAGGCATTGTATGGACGTCCTTGTCGTACACCTCTTAGTTGGGATAGGTTAGATGATAGGATTCTTTTGGGACCAGAGATGCTTCATGATATGGAGCAACAGGTGGAGCGCATTCGAGAGCATTTGATCACTACACAGGATAGACAGAAGAAATATGCAGATGCTCATAGGACAGATATTCAGTTTTTAGTTGGGGATAAGGTGTTCTTGAGAGTGCGTCCAAGGAAGAGTCCAATCTGTTATGGAAAGGGTTCTAAATTGGCGCTTCGATTTGTTGGTCCATTTGAGATTTTGGAGAGGATAGGTCCAGTTGCTTACCGTCTTGCATTGCCACCTAGCCTATCTCGCATACATGATGTATTCCATGTTTCTGTTCTTAGGAAATATATCCCAGATGTGACACATGTTCTTGATTGGAATGCGTTACAGGTCGAGGATGAGCAACTAGCTCTGGAGCTTGTGCGCATTCTGGAGCTTCGGGATATCACACTCAGTGGCCGTATTATTCCTCAGGCCAGGGTCTAATGGGACCCAAATGATGAGACCACAGCTACTTGGGAGGATGCATCTCGATTGCGGGATGCCTATCCTTATCTATTTGCGGGCTTCCAGGAGTAAGCCTAGTCCTAGGGGGGGAGGATGTAGTACCCCTCACATCTTACTTTTGCTGATACTATGTTTAGTTTGACACCGTTTTATCTTGGTTGATTAGATCAGACATATATCACATGTTATATTTATATTTTGGTGTGTGATTAAACAATTATAGTTTGGATGTTAATTGTCATGTTTGAACCTGAAACAAAACTTTACGTGAAGGCTAAATCTAGTAATGATGGATTTTATATGATGTTTCAAATGCATGTATAAATTGAAGTAATTAGATGATGATTATATTTGGTACTTACCCCATACCCGCATGTGTATGGTATCATGTTTGTTATCATATATGTTTTCTTTTCTGTTGACATGCATGTATGGTATAGGAGGAGGCGTAGTTACCTACATTTAGTCAGGTCCACACGTCCTAGCCATCCCTACCATTGTCTGATAGTATGTTATATATGCACATGTACATGCAATGGTTCTTATGCAGGTTGCAGGTACCGGGCATCGACTTCCCTGGCTTGACAGGATGAGCATGCCCTTATGATGTCTCAATGGCGGAGAAGGGGAGTTAGCACTCAGGCCAATTCCCTAACCTAACCTAATCATCCTATAGGAATGGATGGAATCTCACTTGACTTACCTAAATTGAATTCGTTCTGGTAGAACGAATCCGATATATGTTTTCCCAGTTGAGCATGATATTGTCTTAGGTGTTGTTCCATGTCAGTGTCGCATTTTGATCCTATGGATCTCATGTCTGATCTCTGATAGTTATTGAAATTATGTTGACACATTGGTAAATATTATGTTATTAGTATGTTATGACATAATCAGATACATATGCTTACACTATGTCCCTTATGGTTATACTATTATTAATTGTATATACGTTAATTGTATATATATGATTATATATATACACAGCTTACTATATAATATTGAGATATTGAGTGATATAACTTAAACCAAATGATAAATTGAAAATAAAAAAAGGAAATGAAATTCAAGAAGAAGAAATAAAAAGAAAAAGAAATTCTACAATTTTAAATTGTCTCATTTTAGGTAGTTGACTTGAATAGTAGGGGGAAAATAATAAAATATTTCTTCCCTACTTTCCAAGCCAATTTAGAGGCAAAAAGAGAGAGACTTGTCACTACTTTTTGATATGAAAAAATTTAGAGGAGAGAATGGAGAGAGAGATGAAGGGTTGAGGAAGAGAAGAGAGGAAGAATAGAAGACAATTTGGGAGCTGATTTGGAAGCAGCTGAGAGTTCAAGCTTGTGGATTGGAGAGGTATTCTCGGCTGGACTTCATCAGCCTGCTTGTCGAACCAGGTAGGATTTGAGTTCTTTAATATGTTCTAAATTAGATTCTAATCTTTCCATCAAATGAGAGCATACACTTATCTCCTCAAAATGATGAGTGAAGCAATAGCTCAGTGAGAATTTAGTTTGCAATGTAGAATTTTAACATCACAAACATACAAACCTTCTCAAACTCAGTCATTAGTGAATTCATTTTGGAAAAGAAAAGAACTTGTTATCTCATATCACAATGGAGCTTGGTTATGTTTTGATTCAATGTTTTCCACATTATCTATTTAATAGATCACATAATTATTCTAAAAATTGAAGAAACTAATGTATCTTCTTGACAATCAAATTTGGAAATAAAAATCATCAATTTCATGGTATAGCATATTAAACTAAGTTTTGGAGGAGAGACAAATACAAATAAACTAAGTTTTTGAAACCAAATACACACTTCCAGCTTGCTGGAAAATGTATGAGGAAAAACATTTCCTTTCATTCAAAAAAACACAGTCATTATTTTATTATTTGTTGCCACCTATCTCCATGAAATGTATATTATATAATTTCAAAATATTAAAAAATTAACCTAGCATCCACATGCCCCAAGGGAAAGAGTCAAATCCTAAGCTAAGATGTTTGGAGGCCCCACTCCAAACCTACGTTCAAGACAAGGCTTGAATGAGTAAATTTTCAAACTCTAAGCATTCCTCATTAAGAAGAGAAAGATTGAGGGGGGGGGACAAAAAGATTTGGTCCCACTTCCAACACAATAACCCATGCCTTTAGAGGTACGCCAGCATGGAAGGGCAAGAGTAAACAAGTTAAAAAAAAAGAATTTGGAGGTGAATGCCTAGACCCACGTGCATGGTGGGGGAAAATTTTCAACAAAGTTTTAAATGCTCTTCCAAAGACCTGCGCCTAGGAAAGAGGGAAGACAAGGAAAGGTAGTGGGAAGTGGGTCCCACTCCTTTCCCATGTCATATCATAAAAGGGTAATTTCATTAAATTTTTTTGTGTTTAATTTCAAAGTATGGGCAAGGCTACGTGGGTTTTGATGAAGACATAAAGGGAAGACATTAAGTGAAGGGGCTTTGATTATGTGTCAGCCCCAAGTACACACTTGACCCAATAAAAAGGTTTGAAAACTTTATGCAAGACAAGACCTCCTTTCACATGTGCTAGTTTAGGGAAAGTATTTAATAAGGTAAGGGGGATATATTTCAAGGTTAATTTATTTGTTTATTGCTTGTTGAGGTGGCTGGATTTAAAAGCTATTAGAGCTTAATTGAAATTGAGTAGATACCTTTTTAGGATGCTAGTCTAGGATTTAAGTGGAGTAGTAAATTGATATATTTAATTTATGCATGTTTTATTTAATGATGAGTAATGCATTTATAATTTGTGGGGTTTATTAATTAACACATTAATAATTACAATTAATATTACATTGTAACATTGGGAATTAAGGTATATTCATAATTCTTAAGTGACATAATATAATCTTTTAATTAGATAATGAACGTATTCTATAATCAATAACTATATATATAATAGGAAGAGATTAGTGATAGCTTGTCGTAGTCGATTGTTGGGTTAGCTAGTTCTTTTAATGAGATAATATATTGAAATTTATTAAGTGGGATTGGCATGGTGTCTTAAATTTTGTAATCATGATGTTCCATTTTTATTTTTTTTAACAGATTATATGGACATTGAAAAATATTTATAAAGTAAATTAGAAAATTACATAAGTATGAGCTTGCTATCCTTGTGAGCAAAAGGAAAATTTACTTGTTAAAATGATTCTTGTGAATTTGATTTCCTTACGAAATGTCAATTTCTTGCTTACGATGTTCTCTTACTGCGTATATCATATGTGCATGTAAAATATTATGTTGATGTAGTTGATTTGCATTCAAGATTAGAAGTCCTAATAGGTGGTAAAATCCAGAGGTCGGGTACTTGTTGTGGTTATCAGTTATCTATTTTTTGATTGTATTTATGGTGCAATGTGGATTCTATCTTCATTTGCTTGTTTTGGATTAGGGTCAATGTGAGACCTTGATGGGGTGGTCAAACCGATCCCTGTTAGTATCTTCCTCCTGGTGGATTAAAATTTGAATTAGTGGCCAAGTGGATTTATGTTTGAAATGGGATTATGTTTAATTTGTTTGATTGATTATTAGAACTTAATATGTTATAAGTGGCCACAAACCAGGATGAGTGTCGATTGGAAACTAGGGTAGGTTATCTAAATGTGATGTAGGGGGTGGCTTGCAATGGATCGCCGAGGCCCACAAGTGGCTGACGGATCATCCATTGTCAAGTTTTTTTTAAATTCCAGTGATAACATTATAAAAAAATTGATCTAGATAGGAAAACAATAAAAAGATAATTTGTGAGATACCTCGCCCATACCTTGAGTGCTAGTTAAGACTAAGGATGGATGCGGGAAGATGCTAGATGCATCATCGATATACTTGTCTTCATGAAAGATATCGATGCCACGTATGATCACTTGAGTGCCGTCGGCTCAGTGAGGAACCTTTAGGACTAAACTCAAGGGTGGATCTACGTGATGACACCTTCCTACTCACACTGTAGATATCCTACGTAGGTCAGTGCCTCTGGTAACCTGTATACCCTCTTGTTCTAGAGATATCTTCCTAGGTGATGATTGTGGATTGGTCCTTAGTGTGTGTGTGGGCCTGGTGTTATCTCCCTAGCACGGTGGGGTGGACCTCTGGGTTCCACATGGTCGGGAGGTAGTGTACTTCTCCATTGAGACTGTTGCGGTTACCCTTCTTCACCTGATTGTACACTTGGATCAGTCTATCACATTTGTTGCAGATTTATGTACCCAGTTGTTAGAAGATATTATCTTGTACTTGTAAGAGGTTTCATTTGATTAGTAATGATCCCTACGTGGATCCATGATGTATTTTGATACTTGTAATTGTATTAAATATCACCGCATACCCTACGACATGTGTAGCGGATGTAGGTGATCATGTGTTGTAATGTAATATTGATTTAAGTGATGTATTTAATTCTGCTATGTACTTAAAAGTTCTTTAACATTCGATCATGTTAGCGTAGTGTTAGTTAGACAACGTAATTCTACGTCAGGGACCCTTGGGAATAAAACATATGAAGTGTTCATTTTAACTGATGTTTGTAAAACAATGTGATGCTTTATTCAATGTGCTTGTTAACATTAGTAAACAAAAAAAAAAAAAAAAAAAAAGTTGCATAACTTAGTATAATTTTAGTGTAATTCTCTTGGGTCTCCTGGCGGGGCGTTACAAGTAAGATGTAGATTTCTCTCAAATAAATCAAAATTTTTTTCTTTAAATATGTCAGATATACTGCCAAATCCAGATCTAGAATTCTCAAATCGGTCATCAATACCTTCTTCATGATAATCAGTCTCAGAGTACTGAATACCCATATAATTTCTCTGAATCAATAACTTCTTTAATTCATCTTTTTCTTGTTTGAATTGTTCAATGAAGATTTGCATTTGAACCCTCTGATTATCAATAGTCTTGTCCAACCTATATCTCTCCATCCTAAGATCTTTCCTCTTGAGTGGTTAAACTTCCTTAATAAGAGATCTAGCTCTGATACCAATTGTTAGGATGGGAAACATATGGTACTGAGAAAGGAGGGGTGAATTAGTACCCTCCAAAACTTTCAACAATAAACAATCTGCAATAGTAGTGCTTAACTAACCAATTAAGTCCATTATTGGTGTCATACATTCAGATAACTTATAAATGTAAAATCCTTGTAAGAAAAAAATAAAACATTCATGAAAATGTTAACTCATGACTCAAGTATTTTAATTACATACAAACCCTTGTTGGAAGGTAAAAACTACGGCAGAGATGACACCCACAAATTATTCACTACTACAATAAATAAAGTATGTCAGTCAATGCTACAATTGTGATCACTTCTGATGATCTTACCCTGTTAGGAGTAACATAAGATTGACTAGATCTACCTTGTTAAAATATTTTAGCAATAAAAATTATGTGTGCACTCGGTTAAGAGATTTACATAAGATGGTTAAGTCTACTTTGTTAAGAGATTTACAATTTTCTACAATGGGGAAATTGATAATAGTAGAATATCTATAAATAACAGCTTATGTATGTCTGAATTAGATCTATGAAACATCAAATAGAAATCAACTTAAAGTTTAGAATATAACTCTATGTCCTTCTTAGTAGCCTTGTATGTTTCTGATAAACTAATACTATCTCTGATAAACTTTCCTATCATGTAAACCCTTGTGTGATCTCTGATATCTAGTGTGCACCTACTGCTTCATGATCATATATCATGCATGTATAAAATGACATCTTTTACAAATATATACAAAATTTCTTTCACCTAATTAAGGTTACAACGTCTTAGAAAATGTAAGATCAACGGTACATACAAAAATAACCTATATCTAACTCTTACATAGGAATCATCACAAAATTAAATGATAACATCCATATTAAATATCTTCTCAAACTTGGTAAAATGTTTATTGATCCATGTAAACCATTTGCATAGAGTTATGTGTCATTACTCATTACTATGTTGTTTCCTAAATAACTCGGTAAATAATGCATTAATTGTTTGGTGATTAAATTGATGCTTGGTGTGTAGAATGCTCGGTGTTCACTAGCTCGGTACTCGGTAATTCCTGACGCTCGGTTAAACCTGTATTCTCATAGCTTGATGTTCTACCTTGTAACTACTCGATGTTAAGGCTTTGTAAGTTCAACCAACAGCCTTGTGTACCTCCTTATTCCAACCATTACCGATTGAATAACTTAGATTACTGAGTGAACTTGTTTGATACTAATGAAAATACTAAATGCTCAAATAGAGATAACTAGTTGTTAAGCTCAAATGCAGTCAATCTATAGATTAGACTATCAAGAGAAATATCATTACTAGGAACTACTATCATTTCATGTATTGTTAAGACTCTAATAGCATAGGCGGGTAACAGTGTTCTGTGAAATTTTCTTACCATAATGTCTTCTTTAATAATTCCACCCACCTCTCAAATATCATTCACCACTTGCTTGATTCGATTGCTATATTATATAATATTTTAACCTTCTTTCATCTTCATATCATCCAAATTACCTATTAATCTTTCCTCCTTTTCCCCAAGCACATTCAAATGTCCTCTATGAACTAATGTTAGGTTATCCCACATCTCTTTTCCAGTTATATAGGTCTTAATGTCTTCAAATTCAACATCTGATAGAGAAGATGCAATCTCAATCATCATAGCATTATGTTCTTGTCTCTCTTTCATTTGGTTGACAGTCAAAGGAGCAGTAGGAGTTATGAAAAAAAAAAGAAATATTATAGTACATAATCTCCAATGCCTAATAGATACAACTTCACCCTGCATTTCCATGTTTTAGAAATTATTTTTATTCATCTTTAGCACCCCCTTCTTATATGTATTTTTAGATCTTTAACTTAAGTCCATAAAACTTCTTCCTTTGATTATTATTGATATAATACCAATTGATAGATAACCGAGATGGGGGAGTGAATCAGTTAAGTCCAGTTATTCTACAGTCCCAAATATTCTTAGATATATAAAATAATTCAATAAATAAACTTAAATAGCTTGATAAACACTTGACTATGTCTTTCTAATTCATTTACCGAATGCCAGCTAAATAATCTAGTATATACCAATGAAACCATTTAATGTAATGTGTAAATTAAAATAATAAATAATCACATTCATGCACATATAACACTTGATTTTTAACGTGAAAAACCTATTAAGGGAAAAGCCACCTGGGACCAGTACTTGAAATAATTTTACTCTTCTAAAGTGATCTTTGTTAAAAGCCAACCTTGTTAAAGGTTACAAAACACATTGTAGGTTTTGACCTTGTTAGAGGATTTATAACTAACAGTTCTTCATGACCATAGATTCACTTGGGTCAACAAGAAAACAATCAACATTAATTAAATGTGACAAAGAAATAAATAAAGATTGTTAATTCTCACTTACTTAAGAGATTTTGTTTGTAGCAATAGTTAGAATGCAAGATTGAATTATCTAATTCAAACACAACTTCCCTTGTAGATATTCACAACTATGCTAAGCTCATATACCTCTGGCCATCATAATCACTTTGATTTTTTTTTATCCTCCAACTCTGTTCTCCTTGATGTATCTTCTTTAGATGCTCAGTGTAGTTTTCATAATTATTTCATTTTCATTTCAACCTATCCGACTAGCTTTACATAAATACAAACTTCTCCTCGCATGCATTATCATTTTGAATATCTTGTCTCCTTAAATAGACATGATAAATCATTTTCTTCTCATCCATAGATTTTTCCACTTAATCTCCATCATTAATTTTTCCTCTTTAATCTTCTTCAAAAATTATGCCATAAACACATTTCAATCTCCATCATCTGATCAATGTTGAATTTTTTTAGCCTTAGATTTTCATAACAAACTTTATCTTTATCCTCAGAATCATCCCAATTTGTCCAGCTCATCATCTAATGTCAGCAATTACACGTTTTATATTATTTCTTTCACTCGGTGAATACCATGATGTGTCAGTGACTTCTTGCTCGGTTAATACCGCACTCAGTATAAACTACACTTTCTTGGTGTACATTGTATCTACTCATTCTATACTAAGTTCTTCATATACCGACCACATAAAATTTTACATTTTTTTATCTTCAATTATTAACAAAAACATACATAATACAATCAAATCACTTTCATGTTGTCATAGACTCATCAATAAGTTACCTAATGAATATGGTATTCATAACTTACTCATACATCTCATTTTCATGTTAATATATCATTCCTTCACCATTATTACCTTCTTTAGATGTTTGAACTATGATGATAAGTACAATATAAACTAGTTGGCATCAATGATAATATAATAACTAATCTAATGTCTCACATATAGCTCTATATCTCGGTGATCATCTTCACATTTGGCTCTCCAACTAATTAATCAATTGCAGTCTAACAACATGTACACCATTTTAATTTTGTATATCCAGCCATCAATGATATCTTTTGAATCTGGATATTGATTTGAAATAGTAGTGAGTCACCTTGGTAATGAGACACTCAATGTATTATGTAACCAATTACATAATACTTGAGAGATAGCTCTCTCACGTGGTTTTTCCATTCTATTTTTCCATGGAAAAATAACAATGTTATGTTGTGCAGTATTTATCTTTCTATAGTTATCATTCAAGAAAATTTAAAATATTGTATATGGGAAATTATTCAAGTGATTTATATTTTTCAAGGGTATACCAATTCACCCCTCCCCTCTCACTAGACCAAGTGTTTAACACAAGACAATTTAAAATGAGTAGTTTTTCCCTCACCATCTAGTACCAATATTAACTTCATTTAGAGTAAACAAAAATAACATAAAAAAAACAAGAGAAATAAGTAATATTAGGGATTCTATATTCAATACAAGGCTTTCCACAAAAATATAGTAAGAACCTTTATCTATACTTCAATAAAAATGAAATTCCAAACTCTGATCTCCATTTTGGCTAAGATTAAAGCATATTTGGAACAATTAAGTATTTTAAATTGTGAAAGACTAAAAATTGTAATTAATCATAAACATTTAATGTACTATTTTGAATGTTTCTTTTTAATTATTTATAATTTTTGTTGAGATTTTAATACTCATGCAAACAAAATTTAATGTTAAATTTATTTAAATAGAATGTATTTTGAAGTCACCACTATAATTTAAAGGGAAAAAAAGATAACCAAAATAATAGAGGAAGTTGTGCTTATATGAATGTAGCTTCTATTCCATGGTATGTAGGACTATTGGAGGACATTTAGTTTAGCACTAAACAAGTAAATAAAAAATATCCTCTACAATTTATTATTATAAATATTTGAAATAAATAGCTAAACATTATAAAAAACTAGAAAGGATACATAAATTTGAAGCATAGGGTTTCTTTGCAATAATTGATATAGTTAGGACTAAAAATTCTATGTTAAAATATGCTCTACTTTTTCCATGTATACAATTAGTGCTAGATATATAAAACTAAATGCTCGTCTACCATTTATATTTCATTTTTTCAACCTTGATTCTGAAATATGTTACATGATTTCATTTTCTTTAAGATTTCTATATATATATTTTTATTTAATTTAATTTTTTAAATATCGAGATAGCTAGTTAAGTATATATTATATATAGTTTAGTATTTTTGAAAGATTTATTTTGATAGAAATAATATTATTAGTTTCACAAATTATTTAGAATGTAAATTAATATAGAAATACACATTTCTTAAATTTTTTTATTTTCCAATAAGGTTTCAATGTGAATTTTATAAATATAAAATATAAAAATTCGTATTATACATCTATAAGCCATTATTTGATTGTTCTTTACGTAGATTAAATAAATAAAAATATTATTAAATCAATTCATTTTATTTTATACATTGGGAAAAATAAATTCATAGAGAATCAACCTTCTATTTTCAACTATAGGCATGTGGAAAGGCTTTTACTACTATGGTTGAGGGAAGTACAAGAAAACTCTATCATAGAAATTACAGATCAAGTTCATGCAAGTGATCGAAGGGTGGTGAAAGCCTCAAGGAAAATATTGGACTTATAAATTATAATTTATGGTGAGAACACATTCAATATAAATACTCCCTACTATCAAAGGGATTCGGGGGTGGGTAGGGTTGTTACTTCATTCCCATTGATAGAGGTATAGTTGACATTCAAACTCAGGAGACTCCTTCTTATGGAAATTTCCATGAATCAAATTTAAATGGAATAGAGTTTACTAATAATCTTGGACTCAACAAGGTGGATAAAGACATCTTACAAACCAAACTATGTGATATGTTGAAGATAGCTAAGGATAGGTTGGAGGGAAAGAAGGACCTGGATGACTTGGTAGTGGTAAGAATCAATTTTCATGTATCCCACATAGGTAACATATTGGAAGGTTGGTGAATCTTGGGAAAATAGGACATCTTCCACAACTATCAAGAAGTATTAGCAATGGATACAAAAAATATGGTAGACTGTTAGAAAAAAAATTTGATGGTGGATCCCATTCAGTCTCCACTAAAAATATATTTAACCCAGGAGACAAATAATATAATAGGATTAAGTTTAGGGAATAAAGATTCATTAGATTCTAAAATAAAATGTGGAATCTCTCCACTCAAAAAGAGAACAAGGAAGAATAATAAAAATAGGGTAGGTAAGGAGAATACACATCAGGAAATATCAGAGGAAAAAGTCCAAATCCCTTCTATTTCTCTTAAGTTACAAGTAGTTTATGACCTACTTATTTTTTAAATAAATACTACCACACCAAGAGAGGACAACATTGATTGTTCGCCCCCTTCAATTTTTGTTGAAAGAATCCTATATTGTGATTATCTAGAGGAAGAAGAAAGAATTGAGGAGTTAGAGGATA
This sequence comes from Chamaecyparis obtusa, assembly GCA_027943335.1. Lineage (NCBI taxonomy): Eukaryota > Viridiplantae > Streptophyta > Pinopsida > Cupressales > Cupressaceae > Chamaecyparis > Chamaecyparis obtusa. The sequence goes on along the minus strand of BSBK01014848.1, from coordinate 7,031 downwards.
TGATGTTCTCAAATTTACATGATCAAGTTATGCTTAATTCAAACCACATAGACAAGAGCCAAAATAAAGACCATGTTTCTCTCATTAAACCCCAAGTCTACAATATCTTACTTGGGTTACAAAGATCAAATTCAAATTAAATCTGTCTTGATTGTGGGCAAAAAAAGAAACAAGGGAAAGGCTGAAAATATTTTTCATCTCTAAGATCAAAAGATGGGGAGGAATCAGACAAAACAAAATTCACACCCTATCTACAAGTAGGGAAAAGGAAGTTCCTTCCCAATTTGCAATAAAGATCATATCTTTTAAGGTTAGTGGAAAAAAGACCCCTAACAAAAAATGTTTTGTCAAAAATTGTATTTTCTTATTTAAGGTAGATACGATGATGTTACAAGAAACAAAAATGAACATAGGGGTGGTCCGACAATAGTGTGTCCCACTTTTTTAGGCATGTTGATTTTTGCTGAAATAACACATTTTTAATAAAATATGATGATTTAAGCCTTGAGAGGTTCCATTTGAAGGAATTAATTATAAATGGTTAGCTCAAAGCCTCTTAGATTAGAAAACATCGATATAACATATGTACTGCTCATTCATACCTACAATGGAGTCTCCTTCGCACCTATTAAAATGTTGACAAAAAATCACTTTGACTTTATGTTTTGGCAAATCAAATGAATCCATTTGAAAACCCTATCTATGTAGTATGATGCTATTCGGAAAAAACTTTCTAATGAATGTAATTTTAATACATATTGAGTTCATTATCACTTTTAAATATTACTTTAACTAAACATAGGTTGTTTTTTCATTCAACAACCTGTCTCTTCAAGACTTTAGGAAAAATAGTAAATTACAAAAAAAAATTTATGAAAAATATGAAGGAAAAGAGTAATTGTGTTACCTTTCGATAAAAAAAATAAAAAATGAATTTTGATAAACACATATCAAGTTAGAGCAATCCAAGTGACCTTACGTCTAAATTATAGTTATTGTCACTTTAAAACTTAATAAACTATGAAATATTGACCCAAAATGAATGAAACCAATTGCATCCTTTAGATATTGAAGTTAAAAATATAATATAGAAAGAATTGCATCGTTATCATATTTCAAAAAAAAGTTATGTTGATCCAAGTAACAGTAACTCCTTAAAAACACAATTTTTCACACAAACCACTTTTCGAAGGAGAAGGAAAAATGAATTTTAATGAATGTTAATTTTTTTTTAAAAATATTTAGAAACTAGAAATAAAATTCTAAAAGACTCTAGTTTACATCATCTTCAAATTCCAAATAGTTTTGCAGCAACAGGTGTTCGAAAGTGAATTTTTTTCTTAGAATATTGATCTATGTGTCAAAGTTGGCCGAAAAGTGGGACACACTATTGTGGGACCACCCATAGAGTAGGTGGATCTATTCTCAAAGGTGTTAGGTTTCTAGTCCCATGGAGTTTGAAGAGGTAGTTGTATCCTCTGGTGGAATTTCTATACTTTGAGATCCAAGAAGAGTATACTTCTTCATGTTGGTGTAAAGGCCCAATTGCATGGGGGATGATGTCAAAATTTTAAGCTCCAATATATAAAGTTTTCTATCATAAATATTTATGAACCAATTCTCTATAAGAAGAAGTAGGAATTTTGGGAAGAAATCAGTAGCAGACTTAAAGTTTGGCTAGATAAGGACTTCATTATTGGGGGAGATTTCAATACAATTGTTAATATATCAAAAATGAATGGGGGGATTCAAAGGGAATTCTAGCGCCAAACTGATTAATAATTAGGTTTCTAGATAAAGAAAATCTCCTTGAGATTGAAACGGAAAAGGGGACCTTCACCTACAACAATAGAAGATTGGGCTTCAACGACATTGCAAAGAAATTAGATAAGTTTTTTACAAAGGGGACTTGACAAATTTCTCATTTGATTTCAAAGCTCCAATTTCTTGCACATCAAGGTCAGACCATTATCCTATATGGATGGATATATTGAGGGAAGACAAACCATTTCTTTGTTCAATCAAATTTGTAAATATTTGGATGCAAGATAAGGACTTCTCCAAACTGATTGATCAATGGTGGAAAGAGAGTTTTGCAGAAGGATCAACATTCATTTTCTTCATGTATAAGTTGAAGAGCATCAATTATAATCTCATTGAATGGAATTGAGACCATTTCAAGAATATTTTCACAAAAAATATTTATATTGAACAAAGTATCATAGAACTTAATGATAAAATCATCCAACAAGGGATGAACGAGGAATTCATCAACAAGGAAAAAGAAATTCTTATCAACTATGAGGACATTTTGGCTAAGGAGGAGACATCTTGGAGAGAAAAATGTAGGGAAAGATGGTTGGATGAAGGGTATAAGAATGCTAAATTCTTCCATAATAGTAATAAAAAGGGAGAAGCATCAACATAATTTATAAAATCAATACTGAACTGGGGAAGATATTAAAAGACCAAAAGAAGATTCATGCATAAATGGTTAACAACTATACTAAATTACTAAACAAATATGAAGATTCACATCTTAAATCTCAGAGGGTAATGTTGGAGGATATTCCTAGGCTGAAAAGAGGATAATCAGATTGTAATAGCCAAATTCTCAATTAAAGAAATACACAAAGAACCAAGTCAAATGTCTCCTGAAAAATCCCCAAGATTGGATGGATTTCCACCAAGTTTATTTCAATAGTATTGGTCTACTCTATGTTTTGAACTAGCAGAAGCATTAAAGGTAACTATATCTTTAGGAAATTTCCTCAAGGAAATTAATAGTACATTTATAGTCCTCATCCCTAAGAAGGTTAAATTAACTTGCATGGATGTGATTGGACTAATTTCACTTCGTAACACCATCTACAAACTATGGACAAAAACCTTAGCCAATAGATTGATAAAGATTCTGGGCAAAATAATTGGTGAAGAGTTGATAGGACTTGTTCCTGACATATCCATATTTGGTGAAGTGATCATTTTCCTAGAAGATATAAATTATATTAATAAAAAAAAACGAAGCATGATTATTAAACTAGACATCAAGAAAGCATATGAAAAGGTAGACCAAACATTCCTATCCAAATGCATGGGAACTTTTCGCTTCTTTAGAGAAAGTATAAATCTGATTGTACTTTGCATCTCAACACCTATGGGTATTTTTAAAGTTCAAGGGGGATTATCCAAGGGAATCCCTTATCTCCTTTCCTTTCCATTATCATGGTTGAAGCTCTTGGTAGGAGGCTTAGCAGCCTTCAAAAGCAAGGCATAGTAAAAGGAGTGGAAATGAATTCCTTAGTAAGAAAAGTAACACATTATAAATTTGTTGATGACACAATGCTTTCTACGAAAGATACTAAGGGTGATGCCATATAGTTGAAATGGTTACTCTGAAACTATACCAAGGCTTCGGGACAAGTCACGAATAAAAATAAATCACATATATTTCTTGTATTTGTTAAAAATTGTATACAACAACAAATCATCAACACTCTTGGATTCAAGGAGGGAAAGATTCAGTATACATACTTAGGGGTTCTAGTTGATAAATCACTTTGATCTACATTATCTTGATAACCTATTGGAGAGAAACTAGACAGGAGGATGGAATTATGGAAATCCAAATGGATGTCTTGGCATGCGATGAACATTATGTTAATAGAAAATATTAAAACCTTCATGATTTATCTTATGTCTTGTATTTCACTACCAATAGGAAGCTATTTTTATCTTGTGAAGAAAACCAGGAAATTATTTTGGCAAGGAATGGACACAAAAAAAAAATAAAAATTTCTAGTATTTTGGGACAAACTCTGTAACCCATTTGAATATGGAGGGATGAGCTTTAAGAATCAGTTACATCAAAATGAAGCTTTAACGATAAAATTATTTTGGAAAATCCCATCATGAGAAACAACTCAAATGGGTAAGGATCTTAAGAGGTAAATATCTTTCCAACCTTAATGAAGAGGAATCCTTAAGTATCTAAAACTTCCCTAAGGGATCTCAGAAATGGAACTTCATACCCAACTCTACTAGGTTAATTTTAGATCAAAATACTTGGAATATAAATTATGGTAGCAAAGCACTATTTTGGAATGACTGATGGGGAGGTTACCCTATCATTAGCCAAGTGATGGAAGGATAAAGAATCAACAGCATTTGTTCATAAAAGTGGGCTATTTATGTCAATGACTATATTAGAGTCCCTCGGGCTAATTTAGAGGGTAAGTGGTAGTGGAAACAATTTGAGGGTCTAGATTTACACCAGGGGGATATTAAAGATCTTAAACTAAATTTACTCAAAAAACCTATTCCTACTCAAATAGGGAAAGGATGAGATAATTTAGAATGGATCCAAATCAAGGAAATATAGCCTAAATGAAGGCTATAAGATAGCTTCATGGAAATAAAATCATATCAAAATTCAATTACTAATCCAATTATGTTGGAATAAGTTATGTAGAAGTTGCTAAAGGTGGGTATTTTCTCATGGGTAGCTTTGCAGGGGAGAATATTGATAGTAGACTGGTTTGAAAAGTTAGGATATCAAGGTCCATCTATTTTCTCTTTATGCCATAATAATGAGGATGCAAATCATCTCTTATTCAAATGCCCTCTTTCATTAGAATGTTGCCAATGGATGAGTGAAAAATTTGGATGGGTTTTAGTATTACAAAATGACATTTTATCTTTCTTTAAATCTTGGCCCATCTTATTTAAGGAGATTTTAGGTGGAAACCTTTGGATCATATCACCTTCAATTATAATTTGGGAACTATGAAAAGAAAGAAAAATGAGTTTATTTATAACAAAAACTATGGATACATATTTGATGCTAAACAAAATAGTAGTTATAGTAGAAACAATGAACTCACATATTCAAGGTTAGAGTTCACTAAAATTTTATACTAGTTGGGATGATATTATGCTAAAGAGTTATTTGGACTTAAATCTCCCCAAGTTGTAGGCAGAGGTGGCCACACTAACATAAGGAATAGAGAAAATTGACTTTAGATCCCTCCCACCATTGGTTCGCATAAAATAAACTTTGATGGTGCTTGCAAAGGGAATCAAGGACCTTCAGGTGATGGATACACGGTTCACTCTTCTTAGGGTAAGACCATAGCTAGGTTGTCAAAACCCTTGAAGAATGACACAAACAATGTGGTAGAATTCAAATCCCTACTATCAGATTCATCTCTATGTTTAGAATTAGGTTTAGCTAAGATAAAAATTGAAGGTGATACTGTAATTGTGGTGAATTGTGTTAGATCTGTGGCAACACCAAACTAGAATCTTCATTCTTTACTTGAAGTGATTTTAAATCTGATCAATGAATTTGAGCAGGTTACGATTAACCATATTTATAGAGGATGAAACTATATGTACAATGAATTGGATTAGAGGGGAGTAGAAGAAATCTCTATTTAGTAAATATTTTTATAATAAGATAATTTTTTAACTAGGAGGGTCATGATTTTTTTTGGAAATCTAAGTATGTAATGTAGGGACTTTTTTTCATTTACTACCTTGAAATAGAAGGTGGTGAAAATTGGAAATTAAACTTTGGATTAGCGAGAAACTATAAAAGAGGAGTGTCACACACATTTATTCAGATGATGTATTTATTAATAGAAGATCTATTGGCAATTTGGTGTGATGATAAAATAAAAGTAATTGATGTTTTACGACATCGTCAAGATGTATGTTAGGTGGCTAGGTCAAAGATAAAGGGATGAATAGACAACAATAAATGATTCACTAGGGATATAGTGTGATAGAAGAAATTAAGGCTTTTACAGTTTATGGTACTACCAAGCTACATACTAGCTAGAAATGTAGAAGATAAAGGGTTGAAAAGACAAGACAAGTTATAGTGTGGGCTACAAATAGCCTTGATGGGACTTTTCACCTACCTGCATCTGAAATTTAGCGAGAGACAATTTGGCTAAAGAATAAACTATTATTAAATTTAGTAGTTTCTATTTATCTGGATGAGAAACATCAGCTCCAAGGAACCATGATGTGTGTTAAATTACATCTACCAAAAATCCATCAAACATTATTAATGATGATTATATTGTCTAATGCAGAGGAAGAACACATTACTAGTAGAAAGATAGTGAAGCTTTTTTATATTTCCAACGTGCTTAAACAGTGTATTGTCGTGCAAGAAAAACAAGCCTTTGAACTTGTTAAACTCATAAAACCTTGAGTTTTTTTTTTTTGTGTGACTTTTTGACTATTTGTATGAGAGGTGGTTCTAGACAACAAAAACTAACATGGACACTCCCATCATGCTCAAATCCATTAATCTCCAGTCATCCTTTGACACACCAATTATAGAGAAAAGGCTGAAAGAAGTTTCTAAATACAAGCATCATTTGGTTATGCAAAAAAATAAAAGCAAAATAAATTTGTATCAAATTGTTTCAAAAAAAAGTATCTAGTGGATCTACACGATCCCATCATCAACATAGATGATGACTTAACCATTCGCTTACCATTTGAATATGCATGTTTTATGAGGGTGGGGGGCTCCTTTTCAAGGATTTGGGAATAGGTAGAGGAGGAATATGTATGGTGGTCATCCAAGAAGTATTTTTGAACTGTGGGGATGGGAATGGGAAAACCAAGACCTCAGGAGAAGTATGATGTAGAGAGGATTTTCCTTTCTAGAAAAATTACTGGGTTTGATGGATGACTTAGAGGTCCCATATGGTGATGATTTTGAGGAGGATGCATAATGGGTCTATAAATATAAATATGATGAAAAGATGGATGGTATGGATAGTGAGGACTTCTTTGAGGGTGAACAGGAACAAGAAGAGGAAGTTGTGGATGAAGATGAAGGTGAGGATGTAGAGGTAGAAGAAGTGGTAGTTCAAGAAGAAAAAGAGGAGGTAGATGATGAAGAAGAAGTAGAGGACAAGCAATAAGTTTACCAAGAGGGTGCAAGTGTTCCTTCAACAAAGGACAAAAAATCCAGCTCTTCTTCCCCATCAGACTGAGGCTAAAGAGAT
>BSBK01014847.1:0-58297 GCA_027943335.1 Chamaecyparis obtusa | reverse complement strand
ACTCATTAGAAAGACAAGCAAAACATTGAAAACAAGTAGAAAGTTTCTAATGAGAGCCCTAGGAAGGCGTTAAAGAGTGGAAGATCCAAATAGAAATGAGTTATGGGCATTTTCTGGTAGACTACCATGAAAAGATAAAGCAATTGTTGAAGCTTTGAAATCCTTGATTGAAGAATTTTGGAAGAATAATACATGGGTATCTCCTAATCAAAGAGATGTTGTAAGAAGGAGGATTGGTAGTCAAATTTGTGTTCCACATCTAAAATATTTTTTGGATTCAACTCAGACACAATTCATTGCAAAATTTATGCATATGTATCCTCAAATTAAAATTAGTCAGAGATATTTTGAAATGTGTAAACCTTTTTATGTCAAGATAAATCACACATGCACAACTTGTTGTTGTAGGGTACATATTGAATTTTCTAACCATTTTGAAGTTTATAGGAATATATGTGTAGCTTTGCACTCTAACAATGTTTTGCAAGATTGTAACATAAATATCCCACCTAGATCTTCAAGGAATTAATATCTACCATTTTATGTGAAAGAGTGGATGGTCAACAATTTTACAAGCTCTCATGCTTGAATGGTACATGCATAGATTGCAGAGGTTTGCGACGTTGCCAATTTGTCAACATATGGAGAGTACACATGCAATCGGTAATGAAATAGTGAAATTTGGAAAATATAAGACCATGACATACAATCTAAAAGATGGAAAAGAGGCTAAAAGATGTGATTTAATAATTGAAAAAATTCCAGTGTATCAATTCATGGACATTTTTGTAAACAAATTATTTATGAGTATGCAAGGCATACACATAGAGTGTGATGGTTAGATATGAAATTCAAGTTGTGCAAGGAAACATTCCCACTTGATACCATTGTTTCAATTGTGGCCTTTGTAGAGAACTACACACTACAACCATAGAATGAGGTGCAAGCAAAGTATTATAGCTCTCAACAGGTTGCTATATTTGTTCATATAGTATTCATGCATGCACCAAACAGTACAAAAGAGAACAAGAAGATATTGAGGGAGTATCATTTTTATATCAGTGATGATCACTCACATTCTATAGATTTTGTACATGGTTGCTTTCAACTTTTTATGGTCATTTCGCAAATAGGGGCATAAAATATCATCGACATATCATTTGGTCAGATAATTGTGCATCCCAATTCAAGAATTCACAGATGTTTTATTGGTTTTGTAGGATGCATAAGATTACTAGAATTCAATATATGTGGAATTTCACAGACGCCAGTCATGGAAAGGGAGAGCACAATGGCATAGGTGCATGTATTAAAAGAGTCTTAGAACGTGAAGAATTAAAGTACAAAGAGAAAGAAACATTGTTAGATGCGGGATGTATTGTCCAGTGGTGTAATGCTACAATGGGTCCAGGTAATGAAGGTGAGTCTACAGTTCATAGATTTTTTTGGTTGATGAATGAAACTAACATTGCACCATATGAGGATTTTTGTACATTGACAAGATCAAGTGAGCTACACTCTTTTAGAAGTTGTAATGCAGGTTCATGGAGTATCCACACACGACATATGGCATGCTTTTGTTCATCATGTGTAGATGAAGATTGGGATGGGTGTGAGTCAAAGGAATGGGTTGATGAATGTTATACACATATTTTGAGTCGGCTTGCCTCCTATCAGCCCCATGAATCACTACAACCGACAAAAATGGAATCATCCATTGACTTTGATAGCTTATTTGATCTAGTACAACCAAGTCGGTATTTTCCACATACAAATAATCTCAACTTTAGTACTTTATCATAAATATTTAGTAAACTAATGTCCTCATTATGTTTATATCATTACAAGCCATGTTTTTGTTGTTATTGCACCTGAAGACAATGAAGAAGGGATATATTATTATTTGTGTCATTGTGTAGAGGAAAAAAATAAATTGGATCACTCAGTTATCGATGGTGAAGAATTAGAATATGCTATAGGAGCAGTGGTTGTAACTGGTACATGGCTTACACGGTATGCTATGAAGAACCCTAGGTTGTGGTTGTTCAAGGATTGGGAGACACACAGAAAGATTCTTCATTATTCAAACCTCATCATTGCATCAAATGTCCACTTAATCAGATATGGGGGAAGACCACAAAATAAAACTCTTTGGAAGGTTCGTGAGTCAGACCAAGAGGCAATACTTGAGACAATCAAGGGTAGGGTAGACCCAATTGGTTCATTGGACTAAATGGAGATACAAAATATCGTAACATGTCAAATTTATATAGCACATGTTCAAACTCCCCTTTCACTCCTATCCACTCATCTTTCACCATTCTTCCACTATAGCATTCCAGGCCTGCCTAGTAGCCCTACCAAAACTGAAATCAGTGTTTTTCACCCAAACTTCCAAACAACCTATCAATGTTTTACATTTTTGAGTACCCTTTTCAGATTTCCTAAGTTGATATCAATCCTAGACTTTAACTCTTTGACTGGTGTAGACTTCCTTTTTTAAGTGCTCTTCTCCCAAGCCTAATTAGCCCCTCCTAACAAAGCAACCCTATCACCCACTTACTTCCGGGTTCCATGACCAAAAATAGTCTTTTATAATGATCTTAAACCAAGGATTTTCCACTTTTCAAGAATAGACAACATGTTTTAAACATCCAACTACAAAACCCTCTATTTAAGGCCTTCACACCTGTGGCTTCTCCAATCTAACACCTCCACACACTTCCCAATCAAACTAAGGGTTTAAAAACCATTAAAAAAAAATAATATTACCATCCAAGCCATAAAATATGGCCCTCCAATGGATGAATCTCTCAGACCATGACTGGTCCCAACACTAGTAACCCCCAATCAACACTTTACTCTCCATGTTTGTGGTTTCTCGTCCACAATACCTTCCCATCCCTGCATTTAAAATTCTATAAAAGGATTATATACATTTTATGACTCCTCCCACCAATCACATTGACCACAGGGGGTGGGGGAGTCAATCCATTCATTAAACTTTCAAAATAAACAAAGTGTTGTTTGCAAAATCCCTGTTCAGGACAGTCAAGAATAACTTGGATTTACTATCCCAAAATGTCACAAAATGCTTATAGTGAATCCAAATTTAGTTTTTATAAAGATGAGATGTTAGTGAATGACTTCTTCCTAATACTACTCTTCCAACAGATCCAGATTTCAACCCTTTTGTGGATCTACAAGCTCAATCGCGAGCCCACATGATTGGCCAAGAGAAAATTGTGATTGTATATCAACTAATTAAAAAATGTTCATTTGAGGAGAAAATATTGCAATGATCAAGAAGAAAATTAGCTATGGAAAATCTAGTTATGAATTCTATTAAGAATGAAACTATTAAGGAATTGCATGATATAGTTCAGAGATTTTTCACAGCATACATAGCATAATTCATATATTCTTTACATACACTAAGATCCCAGTTCAGCATTAACTTCCACATAAACCCAAGCCAAAACCAACTTCTAAAAAATCCTACCATAAACACCATGTACAAAAAACCTAAAATCTTCCAACAAGACCTAACCCAGAGTAGTAAGAAACTTGGTAATAGCCTTACTTCCTTCAGAAGCAGCATGCCTAGCCAGCTCTCTAGGTAGAACAAACTTGACAGCAATCTCAATTTCTCTAGAGGAAAGTGTCACGATCTTGTTATATTTCAGTACAGAAGCAGCCTCAGGAGTAATCTTATCAAAAATATCTATCATGAAGCTCTCCATGATATCCATGGCATCAATGGATATTCCCTTGGAGGGATGCACTTGTTTCAACACCTTGTATTCTCAGATTTCATTTCTTTGACTACTGAATCATTTGTGGGCTTGAACATCACTTTCTTTTCTTTTCTCATCTTTGGAGAATCCTTTACTTCATTCTCTCCTTTCACATCATCTTCTTTAAGACTCCACACCTTAGGTTTCCTTCAGCAACTCCATATCCACCATATCAAACAAGTTCTTGGTTCATGCGTGTTAAGCTTGCCAATTGGTTGGACCATCAACAAATACTGAACTAAAGTTGATTCACCATCATTTGACCATCCTATGATGGATTCATGCATAAAATAGCCCCTCCAAAGGCTAGAACATCTACTATTGTACCCTTGCACCAATTTGATGACCCTTATGCACCCTTCAAACTCATCAAACTCCTTCAATCACCCTCAACTTGCAAACTCTTCAACCAAAACCAACTTCAACACATAAACTCAAGACAAAACCAACTTCTAAACATGCTTGCCATAAACACCACGTACAAAAAACCTAAAATATTCCAACAAAACCTAACCCGGAGTAGTAGGAAACTTGGTAATAGCCTTACTTCCTTCAGAAGCAGCATGCCTAGCCAGCTCTCTAGGCAGAACAAACTTGACAACAATCTCAATTTCTCTAGAGGAAAGTGTCATGATCTTGTTATATTTCAATAGAGAAGCAGCCTCAGGAGTAATCTTATCAAAAATATCAATCATGAAGCTCTCCATGATATCCATGGCAGCACTGGATATTCCCTTGGAGGGATGCACTTGTTTCAACACCTTGTATGTTAACCTTTTGTAACTTCCTACACTTCTCTTCCTCTTCTTTTTCTTATTCTCTTCCTTTTGAACATCACTTTCTTTTCTTTTCTCAGCTTTGGAGAATCTTTTACTTCATTCTCTCCTTTCATACCATCTACTTTAAGACCGAAAACCCCCTAGAAACTAGGGCTCGCCCAATGTCTCATCTCCCAGCACCATAGAAACTGAACCAAATTTGATTCACCATCATTTGACCATCCTATGATGGATTCATGCATAAAATACCCCCCTCCAATGGCTAGAACATCTAATTCTCTAGGAGGAAGATTATAATAATATATTTCCACAAGCCTTGAAATATTTTCGTCCATATTTCCACAAAGTGTTTTATGATTATCTAATTTCAACTTATTATATGATGCAGCCAAGTGTCGACATAGTCATTATATATGGTATGTTTTACTATTTTTTTTTTGAGAACTAATGCTTCTAGTGAATCCAAATTTGAATATTTGAGAGCCCACAGATCTAGATTTCAACCCTTTTTTTCTTCCTAATACTACTCTTCTAGATCCAGATTACGAGCCCACAAGATTGGCCAAGAGAAAACTGTGATTGTATATCAACTGATTACAAAATTTTTAGTTGAGGACAAAATATTGCAACGATCAAGAAGAAAATTGGCTATGGAAAATCTAGTTATGAATTATGTTAAGAATGAAACTATTAAGGAATTGCATGATATATTACTCAACGGTGCAAGGAATATTCTTGATGAACATGGGATTGTAGCTACATCTATTCAATATACAGAGGAAGATATAGAAAATCTTCTTAATAGAGATATTAATGTGAGAGAAAAGGACATTTTAGAAGAAAATGGTTATCTTGGTGCCATCCAAGGTATGCCAATTACTTAGGATGAAGAGACAAAGCCCACAGTTAATGGGAAAGAGTGGGAAGAGTTTCTTGGACCCATGATAGAAGTTACAAATAAGGAGGAAGAGCTAGGAAGGGGAAAGCGGAAAAGGAAAGAAGTAAGATATGCGTGTTAGCCTATGTCAGATGATGATGATGATTACTCACCATCTGCTAGTAGCTCAAGTAGTGACAAAATCTCTTCAGTGCACATGTACACTGATAGCAAAAATTTAGATAGAGAAGTAACAAGTATTGTGGAATTATCCACAGAGCAATGTGAAATGAAGCCTCAAATTGGTTCATTAGCAGGCAAAGAATTTGGTCATGCACTTCATTCTAGCACCACAAATATTTCTATTAGAAATGACTATTCGTCAATGGCCTTGCATTTATAGGACTTGGGCATTATCCTTGAAATGTAAGTTCGTTGCCACCTTTGGCAAGGGAGTCTCACTCCTCATTTTACAACAAAGGGCATCCATCTATGGTCCAAGGTTTTAATTCAGCTAACAAGTGGAGAGCTTCTCAAGGTACTGTTCTCTTTCGTAGAGAAGTTCCTACTTCATCTCAAGGTTCTCATTTAGGTGACCAACTCCTTCGAGGTCCACAAATAGACCCATTAATTTCCCAAATTGGTTCATTAGCAGGCAAAGAATTTGGTCATGCACTTCATTCTAGCATGACAAATATTTCTATTAGAAATGACTATCTGTCAATGGCCTTGCATTTACGGGACTTGGGCATTATCCTTGAAATGTAAGTTCATTGCCACCTTTGGCAAGGTAGTCTCACTCCTCATTTTACAACAAAGGGCAGCCATCTATGGTCCAAGGTTTTAATTCAGCTAACAAGTGGAGAGCTTCTCAAGGTACTGATCTCTTTCATAGAGAAGTTCCTGCTTCATCTCAAGGTTCTCATTTAGGTGACCAACTCCTTCAAGGTCCACAAATAGACCCATTAATTGGTAAAAGGGTAGATGCAATTTTGGAAAGAGTATCCCAATTAAAGAGTAATGGAAATTCTAGAGAGCATGAAGTTATTGCAGATACAATGGGTGTATCTCCTCCACTGAAAAATATAACTACTTCCAAAGACTTGAGTTTAAATGGAGACTGTCTATTCCCAAACATGCCCCAGTCGAGCAGATGAACCAGATGCTGCTTGAGTAAAGAAGATAGTGGTTTATTAAAGCATCTGCATTATCCCACTTGCTATCAATTACTACTTTTTGAGTGGCTTGCTAGCTGCTTCTGTGCGGGATTTCTGTAATATATAATGTCCTCATTCAAGTACATGCCATGCATAGTCGGTCCAACCCCGTCGATGACTCCGTGCATATCTTTCCAACCATCGATCATAGCATCGAACTATTAGTTCTAATAGCTCCAAATGGCCGGGTAAATGCTAGTGGAAACCTCATTCCAAACCCATAGTCATTCAATCCCCGTTGATGACTCCGTGCTGAAGTGTCCCTCAAGGTCCCTTAAGCATGAAATCAGTGATCTTTGCGGGGTCCTATCTCAGAGCTTGTACAAGGTAGAATCAATCTATTAGGTGATACAAGAACATGTTACTATGGACTACAAAATCCTATCTTGGTTTTGAGAGATTCAACTTCGTTTAAATTCCACAACACATTCTCGGTCGGTGTCAGAACTCAAAGTGTTCCTCAGCTGAAACGGCCAACATTGCGTATCTTTCCAACCATCAGTCACAGCATCAAACTGTCAGTTCCAATAGCTCTAGATGGCTGGGTAAATGCTAGTGGCAACCTCATTCCACACCCACAGTCATTTGATCCCCACCAATGACTCCATGCTGAAGTGTCCCTCAAGGTCCCTTAAGCATGAAATCAGTGATCTTTCTCGGGTTGTATTTCGAAGCTCATGCTATGTAGAATCAATTTGTGAGGTGATACAGGACCATGTTATCGGGGCCTACAAAAGCCTGTCTCAGTTTTTGGAGATTCAATTTTTTTTAAATTCAGCAACACATTGTTGGTCGGTATCAGAACTCAAAGTGTTCCTCAACCAAAACAACCAACGTTGTGTATCTTTCAAACCATCAGTCATAGCATCGAACCATCAGTTCCAATAGCTTGAAATGGCTGGGTAAACGCTAGTGGCAACCTCATTTGGAACCCACTATCATCCGATCCCCATCGACGACTCCATGCTAAAGTGTCACTCAAGGTCCCTTTAGCATGGAATCGGTGATCTTTGTGGGCTCATATATCGGAGCTTATTCAACATAGAATTTATTTGTTAGGTGCTATAGGACCATGTTGCTGGGGCCTACAAAATCCTATCTTAGTTTTTAGATATTCAACTTCTTTTAAGTTCGGCAACACATTCTCGGTCGGTGTCAGAACTCAAAGTGTTCCTTAGCTGAAATGGCCAATGTTGCGTATCTTTCAAATCATTGGTTGTAGCATCGAACCATCAATTCCAATAGCTCTGAATTTCTCGGTAAACGCTAGTGAAAACCTCATTCAGCACGCATAGTCATTCAATCCCCATCGACAACTCCATGCTAAAGTGTCCCTCAAGGTCCCTTAAGCATGAAATCGATGATATTTGTGGGCTAATATCTCAAAGCTCGTGCAATGTAGAATGGATTCATCAGGTGCTACAAGACCATGTTGCCGGGGCCTACAAAAGCCTATCTTGGTTTTCAGAGATTCAACTTATTTTAAGTTCGGCAACACATTCTCGGTCAGTGTCAGAACTCAAAGTGTTCCTCAACTGAAACAACCAACATTGCGTATCTTTCAAACCGTCAGTTGTAGCATCGAACCGTTAGCTCCAATAGCTCTGGATGGCTGGGTAAACACTAGTGGCAACCTCATTTGGTACACACATTTGTTCGAACACCGCTGACGACTCCATGCTGAAGTGTCCCTCAAGGTCCCTTAAGCATGAAATCGATGATATTTGCAGGGTCATATCTCGAAGCTCATGTGACAAAGAATCGATTCATTAGGTGCTACAAGACCATGTTGATGAGGCCTACAAAAGCCTTTCTCAATTTTTAGAGATTCAACTTATTTTAAGTTCGGCAACACATTCTCAATCGGTGTCAGAACTCAAAGTGTTCCTCAGCTGAAATGGCCAACATTGTGTATCTTTTGAACCGTCAGTCATAGCATCGAACCATCAATTCCAATAGCTTCGGATGGCCGAGTAAATGCTAGTGGCAACCTCATTCACCACACATAGTCATTCAATCCCCGCCGATGACTCCGTGCTGAAGTGTCCCTCAAGGTCCCTTCAGCATGAAATCAGTGATCTTTACGGGGTCATATCTTGGAGTTCGTGTGAGGTAGAATCGATTTGTCAAGAGATACAAGACCATGTTTCCAGGGCCTACAAACACCTATCTCAATTTTTAGAGATTCAACTTATTTTAAGTTCGGCAACACATTCTCGGTCGGTGTCAGAACTCAAAGTGTTCCTCAGCTGAAACGACCAACGTTGCGTATCTTTCAAACCATCAGTCGTAGCATCAAACCGTCAGTTCCAACAGCTTTGAATGGCTGAGTAAACACTAGTGGCAACCTCATTCGGCACGCATAGTCATTCGAATGCCACCGACGACTCCGTGCTAAAGTGTCCCTCAAGGTCCCTTAAGCATGAAATCAGCAATTTTTGTGGGGTCATATCTCAGAGCTCGTGTAACATAGAATCAATTTTTTAGGTGCTATGGGACCGTGTTTCTGGGCCCTACAAAAGCCTTTCTTAGTTTTTAGAGATTCAACTTATTTTAAGTTTGGCAACACATTCTCGGTCGGTGTCAGAACTCAAAGTGTTCCTCAATTGAAATGGTCAACATTGCATATCTTTCGAATCATCAGTTCCAATAGCTCCAGATGGCTGGGTAAATGCTAGTGGCAATCTCATTCAGCACCCACATTCATTCGATCCCCGCTGAGGACTCCATGTTGAAGTGTCCCTCAAGGTCCCTTGAGCATGAAATTGATGATCTTTGTAGGGTCATATCTCAGAGCTTGTGTGAGGTAGGATCTATTCGTCAGGTGCTACGAGACTGTGTTGCTAAGGCCTACAAAAGCCCATCTTAGTTTTTAGAGATTCAACTTATTTTAAGTTTGGAAACACATTCTCGGTTGGTGTCAAAACTCAAAGTGGTCCTTAGCTGAAACGGCCAACATTGCATATCTTTCCAACCGTCGATCGTAGCATCAAACTATCAGTTCCAATAGCTCCGGATGGCCAGGTAAACACTAGTGGCAACCTCATTCGGCACCCATAGTCATTCAAACCCCGTCGATGACTCTGTGCTGAAGTGTCCCTCAAGGTCCCTTAAACATGAAATCCGTGACCTTTGCGGGGTCATATCTTGAAGCTTGTGTGACATAGAATTGATTTGTCAAGCTCTACAGGACCATGATGTCGGGGCCTACAAAAGCCTATCTCAGTTTTTAGAGATTCAACTTATTTTAAGTTCAGCAACACATTCTTGGTCAGTGTCAGAACTCAAAGTGTTCCTCAGCTGAAATGATCAACATTGCATATCTTTCCAACCGTTGGTCGTAGCATCAAACCATCAGTTCCAACGGCTCCGGATGGTCAGGTAAACGCTATTGGAAAACTCATTTGACACCCATAGTCATTTGCTCCCCACCGACGACTCTATGCTGAAGTGTCCCTTAAGGTCCCTTAAGCATGAAATCAGCAATCTTTCTGAGGTCATATCTCAGAGCTTGTGCGACGTAGAATAGATTTGTCAAGTGCTACAAGACCATGTTGCCAGGGCCTACAAAAGCATGTCTCAGTTTTTAGAGATTCAACTTATTTTAAGTTTGGCAACACATTCTTGGTCGGTGTCAGAACTCAAAGTGTTCCTCAGCTAAAATGGCCAACGTCGTGTATCTTTCAAACTATCGGTCGTAGCATCGTACCGTCAGTTCCAATAGCTTTAGATGGTCAGGTAAATGCTAGTGGAAACCTCATTCACCATGCATAGTCATTCAATCCCTACCAATGACTCCATGCTGAAGTGTCCCTCAAGGTCCCTTAAGCATGAAATTGGCAATCTTTGAGGGGTCATATCTTAGAGCTCATGTGACATAGAATCGATTCATCAAGTGTTACAGGACCGTGTTGCTGGTGCCTACAAAAGCCTATCTCAATTTTCAAAGATTCAACTTATTTTAAATTCGGCAACACATTCTCGGTCGGTGTTAGAACTCAAAGTGTTCCTCAGCTGAAATGACCAACGTTGTGTATCTTTCAAACCGTCAGTCGTAGCATCAAACCGTCAGTTCCAACAACTCCCGATGGCTAGGTAAATGCTAGTGGAAACCTCATTCTCTAGCCATAGTTGTTCAAACATCGCCGATGACTCTGTGTTGAAGTGTCCATCAAGGTCCCTTAAGCATGAAATCAATGACCTTTTTGGGGTCATATCTCAGAGCTCGTGAGACATAGAATCAATTCGTCAGGTGCTACGAGACCATGTTGACGAGGCCTACAAAAGCCTATCTTAGTTTTCAGAGATTCAACTTATTTTAAATTCAGCAACACATTCTCGGTCGGTGTCAGAACTTAAAGTGTTCCTCAGCTAAAATGGTCAATGTTGTGTATCTTTCGAACCGTCAGTCGTAGCATGAAACCGTCAGTTCCAACAGCTACCGATGGCCGGGTAAATGTTAGTGGCAACCTCATTCACCACCATAGTCATTTGAACGCCGCTGACAACTCCATGCTGAAGTGTCCCTCAAGGTCCCTTAAGCATGAAATCAGTGACCTTTGCGGGGTCATATCTTGGAGCTTGTGCAACATAGAATCAATTCATTGGGTGCTACAAGACCATGTTTCTAGGGCCTACAAAAAGTTCTCTTAGTTTTTAGAGATTCAACTTATTTTAAGTTCAGCAACACATTCTTGGTTGGTGTCAAAACTCAAAGTGTTCCTCAGCTGAAATGGTCAACATTGCGTATCTTTAGAATCGTCGATCGTAGCATCAAACCATTAGTTCCAACATCTCTGGATGGTCGGGTAAATTCTAGTGGCAACCTCGTTCGGCATGCACAATCATTCAAATGCTGCCGATGACTCCATGTTGAAGTGTCCCTCAAGGTCCCTTAAGCATGAAATCGGCAATATTTGTGGGGTCATATCTCAGAGCTCGTGTGAGGTAGAATCAATTTTTCAGGTGCCACAGGACCATGTTGCCGAGGCCTACAAAAGCCTATCTCAGTTTTTAAAGATTCAACTTATTTTAAGTTCGGCAACACATTCTCGGTCGGTGTTAGAACTTAAAGTGTTCCTCAGCTGAAACGGTCAACGTTGCATGTCTTTCGAACCATCGATCGTAGCATTGAACCATCAGTTCCAACAGCTCCAAATAGCTGGGTAAATGCTAGTGCTAACCTCATTTGACATGCAGAGTTTTTTGAACGCTACCAACGACTCTGTGCTAAAGTGTCCCTTAAGGTCCCTTAAGCATGAAATTGATGATCTTTGTGGGGTCATATCTCAGAGCTCGTGCAATGTAGAATCAACCTGTCATCTGCTACGGGACCGTGTTTCCAGGGCCTACAAAAGCCTCTCTCATTTTTTAGAGATTCAACTTATTTTAAATTCGGCAACACATTCTCGGTCAGTGTCAAAACTCATAGTGTTCCTCAGCTGAAATGACCAACGTTGTGTATCTTTTGAATTGTTGGTCATAGCATTGAACCATCAGTTCCAACAGCTCCAGATGGCCAGGTAAATGCTAGTGGCAACCTCGTTCACCATGCACAATCGTTGGAACCCCGCCGATGACTTCGTGCTGAAGTGTCCCTTAAGGTCCCTTAAGCATGAAATCGGCAATATTTGTGGGGTCATATCTCGGAGCTCGTGCGAGGTAGAATTGATCCATCAAGTGCTATGGGACCATGTTTTCAGGGCCTACAAAAGCTTGTCTTAGTTTTCAAAGATTCAAGTTATTTTAAATTCGACAACACATTCTCGGTCGGTGTCAGAACTCAAAGTGTTCCTTAGTTGAAACGGCCAACATTGCGTATCTTTCAACCGTTGGTCATAGCATCGAACCATTTGTTCCAACAACTTTGAATGGTCAGATAAATGCTATTGACAACCTTTTTTGGCACACATAGTCATTCAATCGACTCCAACGACTCCGGGGTGAGTAGTAGGATGAGTGCAAATATGTATTCTAGTGTTTGTCATTAACAATCAGTCAGTTAGGGGACAATTAGAAGTTATTTTGTAAAAGCATAAGGTTGCACATCCACATCTGTCATAGTAATCTTATTAATAAAAGAACTCTTGCCAACATTATGGTACCCCAAGAATCCTTATATTATGTAATGTCCCCGATTTAGCAAGTACCTATGCTTGCTATTGTCAGTTCATTAATGTGATTCCTCTGAGCTGATGGAATGTTTAGGGGATCTCTATGTGCACTTACTATTTATAGTAAGTTAGTTAGTGGCTCCTATTTTAGGCAAGGTAGTTGGATTTCGGTTTGATCTTCATTCTTCTTCAGTTGGGTTCATAATGTGCATCCATCTTCATATCTTATACAATTAAGCTTGGCTTAATTTATTATCATGTTACTTTATGTTATAACTAAAAAGTGTGTGCTTGACGCTTTAAGACACTTAAGTGAGAAGTGTGTATTTGAAGCTGGAGTTTGGTGTGATGAAGAAGATTGAAGTTTTTTCTTAAAAAGCCTTCGACTTGCAAAAATGGATTTTATTGATTATGTTATATTTTGATGAAATGGAGAATTCTGTAATGGTTCGAAATGCTAAGGAGACTAGGGTTTAATTTCCAAGAAGAATGTTCATTCTTCCAGGCACTGTGTTGTGAGATGGAGTCTTGTGCCATCAAATAATACTAAGAATGCCATTGAGTTTCGAAAGTGGTGGGCGGCTAGCAAATCTGTGTGCATTTCTGGTAGTGTTGTGAATTAACGATAGGAGGTTTGTTGTTCGAAGGTTTTAATACAGAGACTACGGTGACCAGACTTTATTATCATAACCGCAAGGTCTTTCAATTCTCTACCAAGCGTAAGTCTTCTGCAAACGGTTCTTTCCAGTAGGCATGGGTTTGATAACATTATCGGGTGTGTGAGTTGATGCTTTTCTATTACATTCTAGCAGCTGCAAATTCAATAACAGAAGTTGCGTGAGCAATTTCAGCTGGAGATTATACTTTCAGTCATAGCAGATGAAATAACAGGTGCATGAATGTTATTTTAATTTGAGGAGATTATGAAATATTAGAAATTATAATAATGAACATGGAGTTTCAATTTATCGAATGTCTTGAAATTTAAATGAAGAATTTTCAACCAAGCTATAAATAAATTGTTGAAGCATTAGTATCCGGATTTGTCAGGATTTCTTTAAAAAATTATCATTGCAAGAACAAGAGCCACTTAGGCTTCTTACATATTATATTTATACATTTATGCATTCATTTCATTACTTTTGTTATTATTACAGTTAAGGAATTGACTGTTATTGAGGACAGTGACTACCATTTGTAGCACAATCAACAAGTTAAACATACAAGCATAACTATAAGGCATGGGAAATTTACAAAGCAAAGACATGAACATAAACATAATTTAGTATACATGAATACACCAAACACATTAATTGCATACCTAAAACATAAAAAAAATATTCGTAGGGCATGAAGTCAAATATATATGTCCAATAATGTCATACATTGAATATATTCAATACAATAAAATTGGCTTCCTCAAAGCCAAATGGATGTACAATGTATCACTAATACAATATACAAAAAATATGTCCACTAATGCCATATAGGCATACAATCCATATCCCTAATCTAGTCCTTTCCTGCTAGGGGAAGAAAATAAATCCTGAGCTGTCTTCGATCATCGCATCGATGGAGATGTAGTGGATGTCATAGTCTTCCGAGTGCGCTCACTCGTCCTCCTGTCTAGACTCTTCTGTAGCTCAACCTGATAAAAAAAATTTTTTGATGGAGATAACTAATATACATCAAAATTGAATTATACAATGACATAAAATTGAATATTGGCTTACCGCTAGCAAATAGTCACTATGTTCATCCACCAAAGGCGCTTGCTGGTGATCTGGAGTCATAAGTCCCTACAACAATGATCAAAATAATAATTAAAATACATACATGGATATCATTATAAAATTTAATACAAACTATTAAAATAAAAATTAAAGTTAAGTGATCTCTTTCATACCTCAGTCAGTGCCTCAGAACTAGCTACTGCTGTAGCTACTCCATGATCCAAAGTATCACGGATAGAAGGAGGAGTCTCTAATGTCAAAAGCTGAAAATGAAACAAAAAAAGTAAATTATGCAGTTATCAAGATTACATATATTTTTTACAACCCTACTAATGAGTAAATGATACCTCTGTGAAGGTTCCACTATGTCCTCCGGTGTGCGGTGTCAAAGTCGAAGCTCCAACATTCAACTAGTGCACATGTACATGGAAAATTATAAGATAACCATTCATATAAGAACATACTACTAACATGTTAATTATAATGCATTAATACATGTATACCTGTGGACTCAATGGTGACCTCACAAACCCAGGTGAAAGAATGTAATCATCGTGCCTCAGGATTTTGATCATAATTTGTCTAGTAATTTAGTCATTCATTCATTAATTAAATATGATCAAGTAAATCCAATTAATATACAAATAAAGATACCTCAAGGAAAGTTGCACGATGCCCTTCACTATCTGTTGTGAACGTCAATGGTCCACCAGTGCACATCTAATGCACATGCACAATAAGTTAGGATACAATTATTCATATAATTACATAATAATCAAATATGTTAATTAAATATTTTATTCGATACATACTTGTGCAATTGACGATGATGTGTAAAAGGGGACATTAGGATCATTGCCACTTCCGCTGCCACTGCCACCACCACTCACACTCTTGCCCTGAATTTTCATCATAAACAATAGATACTAAATTAAATAGTTATTCTTTTATAAATGAAATATGATCAAAGCAATTTAATGAACTTGGAAATATTTACCTATGTGTCAATGCCAAATGTTGTATTTAGAAAGTTATTAGTCATCAATCTAGAATCCTCTTGCTCTCTCTCACTAATACCAAATGTGCACAAGCATCCACATGACTCACAAATATGCCCCCTTGAGGATTAACCATAGTCACCCTCAACTAAAGGAGTGGCACACTGAATGAGAGTCTATGTCAAAGCACTAATTGTGCCTAGTGTGTTTGCCTCTACATGTTCCTTCACAATGGAAGGAATACTAACATTATCCAATGGTGGCTTGCCACTAACAACCCTAGGTACATTAGGGTCACAATGTGCCCCTGCTCGATCAAACGATGAACCCCCTCCTCTACCCTAAGAATCCAGCATGTCAAAATAATTTGGCACCACCTTGAGTACAAACTCGCAATAGAGTTTCCTCAAGAAATATATAGGAACTTCATGATTGTTACAAGGAAGTGAATCAAAGACCATCCACCATCTCTCCCAAATTTTTTTTTTAATGTCTTCATTTATGCACCAATGAATTGGGAACCTCCTTGTTGTAGTTCTAAGAGTATTTGCGTCCCCTGGTTTTTTAAATAGTTGGCAAATGTCATCTTTTGTGATTTTTTTCTTTTTTATGTCCGCATAAGATAATTTATTTGCATAATATTATTTTTGTTCTTCTCTTTTATCCTGCCATAAATTAATTTGCCCACTAACTGCGCTTACGTGGGTCAAGATTGCTTCCAATGATTTTGCAAGTCTTGCCCTTTCGGGATTTGTATCACTAGAATATTTTAACCTATTAATTAAAGATTCTCATTCTTTTTGCCCTCTTTCAATTTGGTTCAACAAATTTTGTTGTGTTCCAAGAGGAGGTTTCTCAATTGGTGGAGGCAATTGAGGTTCATTTTCTTCATTCGGTTCTTCATTTGGTTCTTCATGAGGAGATAGAGGGTTTGGTGGAGGGAGATTATTTCTTCCTGGCAATTAAAAAAACTACATTTTAAAATATTGATTACACAACAAATTTAAACAAAAAAAAATTACAACAAAAATAAAATTTTAAAACAAATAAGAGGCATGATAAGTTGTAAAAACACTTACCTCTTCTCCCGGATCGAACTTGATGACGTTGTGGAGCCATTTGATCAATGGATGAACAAAAATAATCGACTCACAAACAACTATAATAGGGCGTGCACACTTTCAAATATCCTCTTAGCTGAAAATGCAGGTTTGAGAAAACAAAATGAGCTCAAACCCACGTGCAACAAAAATATATAACTTTTTCAAAAGGGCATACACCCTATAGGGTGTAGGCCCTTTAGTGTGTGCGCACTATTCGCAATGGGGGGCCAAAAAGAAAAGTGGCATCTTTTTGGTCCCCCATCTTTATGCACTTACCCTAAGAACCTCATGACTAATATAGGGAGGGGAATCAAAGACCATCCACCATCTCTCCCAAAAGTTATTTTTAATGTCTTCATTCAAGCACCAATGAATTGAGAACCTCCTTGTTGTAGTTTTAAGAGTATTAGTGTCCCCTATTTTTTTAAATAGTTTGCAAATGTCATCTTTTGCGATTTTTTTATTATTATGTCCTCATATGATAATTTATTTACATAATATTGTTTTTGTTCTTCTCTTTTATCATGCCATAAATTAAGTTGCCCACTAACCGAGCCTACGTGGGTCAAGATTGATTCCAATGATTTTACAAGTATTTTCCTTCTAGGATTTTTTCCCTCTTTCAATTTGGTTGATCAAATTTTCTTGTGTTCCAGGAGGAGGTTTCTCGATTGGTGGAGGTGGTTGAGGTTTATTTTCTCAGTTATTTTCTTCATTCATTTCTTCATGAGGAGATGGAGGGTTTGGTTGAGGGTTTTGTTCAGGGAGATCATTTCTTCCTGGCAATTTAAAAAATAGATTTTAAAATCTTAACTACACATAAAATCTAAGAAAATAAATTTTAACAAAACAAATTGCTTCAAAACTAAAATTTCAATACAAATAAGAGGCATGGGCTGTAAAAACACTTACCTCTTCTTCTGGATTGAGCTTGACGACGTCATGGAGCCATTCTTTATGAAAATTGATGGATTGAACAAGCAAAGGGATTTTCCGTACGTGCTTGGGAAGCCCTCTTTCGCTGCAAATGAGGGTTTGTGGAAAGAAAAATGGGCTTTCCCAAATGCAGCAAACACTTTATAGTGTTTTACAAAGTGTGTGCACCCTATAGGGTGCACACGCTTTAGTGCATACACACTATGGTCGATGGGGGACCAAAAAGAAAATTGGCACCTTTTTGGTCCCCCATCTTTGTTCATATACCTGATATATATGTAAAATATTTTCTTTTGAAAAGATATGGTAGAATGAATGTAATATAAAAGAGGATTGTGGACGCTGCAAGCTTGTGTCTATTGGATGTAGAGCAGAGGATAATTTATACTTCATTGGAACTGATCAAGCAAAGACAGTTGTTATCAAACAGTTCACAAGGATTGTGTATCTCCTTACATACACTTGTGTTGTGAACAATGAGTTCTGAAGGTGGACATAACCTTCTTTGGGTAGTGAGCCCACTCTTTTTTCTTGACTCCTAATAGGGTCTTCCCTCTAACAAGGACTATGTATTGTAATGTTTTAATAAGCTCCTAACATGGCTTATCTTCTAACAAGGATACTATACTCTCAGTACATCATTAGTGGGTATTAATTCCCAGCAGGTTTTACCTTTAACAATGTTTCCTCAACAATAAAATATTGTGTTATTATGTTGGCATTCATTATGTTCATTTGATTTGGTATTGCTACTATTCAAAGTTTAAAGTTTAATAATCTGTCATACATCTGATTCATCCCCCCTCTTAGTTGTATTGGTGGATTGTTATTCCTAACATTTACTAGATAGAAATTGGTTCAATGTGCATATTATATTTATTGACGTTGCCAATTTCAACTACTAATTAAAAAGAACAAATTCTCAAATTTTAGCTATTAAATATTGCATTTAGTAACCCAATCAATATTTAAAATATTTTTCTAAAATTTTATATATTTCATACATTGCTTGACTTCAATTACCTATTTTAAATTTAGATCGATTCCCCCTTAATAAAATATAAAACAATTAGATATACTATCATTAAAATAAAAAGACAAAAAGATTCAATTAATTACTTTAATAGAAATATATGAATATTTATGCAATAATATAAAATCTTTAAGATGCATCAAAACTTTTGAATAGGAAAAAAAAATCACCATAAATCTATCTAATGCTTTATACATCTATACAAAATTATAATCTAAACACACTTGCTCTAATAAAAAAATTAATGAATTATTTATATTTATAAATATTAGATAACTTTCGACTATACTAATTAGCTTATTAAATATAACAATTCTTATCTAAATTAAATATCATAATAAAAATTTAGTCACAAAATTTTTTTGAATCCATCCCCTGACCTAATTTTTCTAAAAAGCATGGCTATTTTAGAAATAAAAGCAGACCATTTTAAAAAAAACAGGCCCATTTACAAAAAAGAAACGAGCAAGACTTTTTTAAAATTTAAAAAAAAAGCATGATCGTTTAAGAAAAACATGTTTTCGACCTCTTATAAATGGTGACTTGCAGCTGGGAGCTCCTCATCACTTCCTCTTCTGACAATATTTTTTTCTATTTTTCTTGTTTTCGTTTGTGTTTTTTTATTTTTGTGTTATTTTTCATGGTCTTTTGTAAAGCATGCATGCTGGTCTGGTCTGTCTCTCCATGTTTCATTTTTTATTTTATTTTTAAATTTTTTAATAGGAAAAAGAGGAACAAAGGATGGGGGAAAGCAATGCTGAATTTCATTTCTTTGTGCAGAGAAAGTTGTGAAGCCTGGCAATGTCCGCTTGAAATCGAAGGTTTAATCCTTTTGAAAGTTA
Source organism: Chamaecyparis obtusa (assembly GCA_027943335.1). Taxonomy (NCBI): domain Eukaryota; kingdom Viridiplantae; phylum Streptophyta; class Pinopsida; order Cupressales; family Cupressaceae; genus Chamaecyparis; species Chamaecyparis obtusa. The sequence continues at coordinate 38,869 of BSBK01014847.1, read as the reverse complement.
TGAAGTCTACCTATTGGTGTGGGATTCATTGGTACTCTAACAGGGGATGGAGGAAATAGTGTTATTCTTTATCAATTCTCATATTTGTCTAACTCAACATAAAATGACGTGGACTAGATTAGTCTTATACTGTTGGGGATTAATTCAATTTGGGTTTGTTTATTTGTTATACTCAAGAAATGGGTCCCATGGTTATTGGTTTGTGCAGAATGGTACAAACAACTCAAGAATTCACTATGGACTACAAGAGTAAGCAATCTGAATTTGCTTTTACTATTATGCTTTGCACTATTCACAAGGGCTTATATGTAGGAGCAGCTTGGATGTTGCGATTTATATGTTTTCAAATTTTTCTAACTTGAAGAATTTTTCTACAGTCTTCCTTTATGGGCCACGATTTGCATTACAAATATTGGTTCATGGTGTCGCTGTCTGTATGACTCCTAACTTGAAAATTATTTTAGACATTTTTTCTTTCCTGTTATTATATCATATATATTTTCTTTCTTGTGATTGAGTAATGGTAGATAATATATGCAAGCTCTAAATGGCATTTAAACTGCTTAAATCTTGTGTAATTTTATTTTAACTATTTCACGAGGACTTAGAGACATTGTTTACCATATCTGTGCTGGTCATATCCTCTTAGTTTTAACTTCTATTCCTTACTACCTGTGTATTTTTCTGTTCCCAGCATTTCCTGTGGTTTTGATCAAGATCTAAATACTTTTTGATGTAGTTTCTACCTTTTCCAATGGAATGGAGGCATTGGCTACTCTTGCAAGTGGGACTAATTCATTCCATGTTGCCTTGGTTGCAGTAAGTTTTTTGATTGCATTTTTCCATCTCCTCTATGTCTTGAAGTTTTGAAAGTAGGCACTTTGCTGGGTTTGATGGTGTTTTACTCTTTTCAAAGTAGATTACCAGTGTATTATAGGTTGGTAGATAGTAACTCTCCAAACACAAATTATGTTGCAACTTCTTGTCTCATTGTAATTTCTCCCTTTTTGTTGTAGGTGACCACAATTGATAATTGTAGAGGTTTTAAATTTCTGGAAAATACCCATGATCAGAAAACTATTAAGTAGATTTTCAACAGAAGCCAATATCAAAGGATAAGCTAAAAAAAATTTTGGCAATATGTAGCTCACAAGGTATGAGAAACATTCTTTCTCATTTTCTTAATAAAGTATCATTTTATCCATAGTTTTTAGCATTGCAATTTATGCTTTAAAAGGGAAAGATTTCAAATGTTGAATATTTTTCTATAGTTTTGTTTATTATATGTGTAATTTGCACACTTTTATCATGGTTTTTGAAAGAGTTTGATAGCATCTTTCCCAACTGCTTAGATTTTGGACATATGGTCAACCATTTATCAATACAAAATCAATGAAGCTTTATAACGAAAACTTGTTTTGAAAGGAGATTGAAGTTATGTAGACATTCAGTACACAAGAAAATGTCATTCCACCCTTAATATGAGGCCAGTGCTTCATATGAGGTAGTAGATCATATGTCACTTCCCACAAGAAATAGCCATTCAACACTATAACAATAAAAGACTAAGCTCCCTGAACTCCTTAGCTAGAACAAGATGCTAGATTTACTTCTGACGAGGATCTTAAATATTAGATGACATGATAAATATAAACACTCCGGATTTGGATGTTGTGAATAGTCTTGGGCAAAAGGCAATAGAAAAAGTGAAACTAAACACCTCAGCCATCTCAGAGTGGTCATGGCCATTGTAAGTTCTAGAAGCCTAGAAGCTTTACTAAATGATTTCCCTGTACCGAATTGGTGCTTCTTCATTGCACTCGATGGATTTCATTGTTCACTCACCGTATGATATAGTCACAGCTCTACCACTATGAGGAAGGGGTTATGCATCATCCCTCACTTTTAGTCCTTTTACGTGTTTAATGTTTGTTAATTTTAGTTGTCACTCATTTTCTTTGTGATTGGTTACTCAACAGTTTGAGGATAACCATTGATTTGTATAATTTAGTTGATTGAATGGTGACAAACCCTTTCATGGAGTTTCTGCAAGTACATTTATCATCACAATTACAAAACCTCTTACATTTTTTGCTCATAAAATGTAGAACAAGCGTGTCTACCCACAAGTGGGATCAATATACAAAGGTAAAACCTCTTACATTTGCAACTATAGGAAAACATTGAAATGGCTATAGGATATACAAAAATTAATTAGCAACTCAAATGAATTTTTCCAACATTGTGGAAATTTAGATTTCATCAACATAAAGTAGATCCAAAAAAAACAAAAAAAAAGATTATTGGACTGGGCACATGAGGGAGGTATGTAGAGTTGAAAACTTTGGTACAAAGGAACTCATAAAATGAGCTCTTGTTTTAGCATGAATTTTTACTATCATTGAACCTGGAAAAATTAGCATCACCACTTCCATTACTGATAGCTATTTCTCATAGTGTAATCATGGGCATAATAACCACCATCCAAGAAGTGATAGGGAGGACTTGGAAAATAAGAAATTGGCCTGAAAGCTATGCTAGACAAATGATGTTCTTCAAATGGTTTCAAAAAAATATTTTCAGAATCATCTACTTGTATTTCTTTGTTAGAGGAAGACTGACCTTCACTTATGCATTATAACCCAACATTGCCACTAATTGAATTCAAAACTAAACATTGTACACAACTTGAAGAGGAGAGTGCAGATAATGGGAAAAACCCCTATTGCAGATTTCTCTGAAAAGATTTGTGGATTTGAGTATGAGATTGATCCCATGGATTGTAGACTGCTTCCCTTCTGTTGTCAAGTGGGGTAGTGATGAGTAGTCTGAAGTGAGCTTTGGATGAATCTCCCAAAAGTGTCGAGTCCTAAAGAAGAAAGGAGCTGTGACCATTGCCATTGAACATGTTGACAAAAGAAACCATTTTAATTGCAAGATAGATTCAAAGAATGTGTTTCAGCATGCCCTCCTCTTATCCTCACCTCCACTTGCATGAGAAAGAAATAAAATAATAGAAATGTGTAATTTTCCACCTACCAATAAAACATGGAGTGGGGAAAACCTCACCAAATAGTAGATTTTTGATACCTGAAAAGATGTTCTTGCATACTAAACTGTAACCTTTGTAAACTTGAACAGAACACAATATACCTAAAAGATCCTAGACATTAGCTATAATATACAAGGGAAAACCTCGACAATCATGAATACTCACATCAACACACAGATACATGATGCATCCATGGAATTAGGAGCATTGTCACTGAACAAGTTCAAATGAATTTAACCATTGTTCTTCAAGCCAACAACTATGAATTTTTACAGAAGGACCATACACATTACAAGAAATGGGTTCTTTTCTTAATGATTCTGCTATTCATATAATAATGCTTAGTTTAGTAGTGAATAACATATAAAATGTTTATTTGGGTACCCAAGTAGAGTCATTTTCAGCTTAAATAGATCACAATAAAGTTATTTTTCGATAAAATTAAAAATCCTAAGACTCAATAAGTTCATAGCACTTCTTGAAGAAAAGACTATTATGTACAGAGGACATGAGGACTATTAGCATTGCATCAACATGAAATAGGCATGTTTTGATGTTATGTGTGCTACAATCATACCTAAAAAAAAAGAAGAGCAAAACAAGACAACACTGCATGCACTTGCAATTGTGCTTCACATAGGATTTTTTGTTAGTCTTATGCTTCTCTTTTTCTTGGAAAAGATGCATATTTTGCACACACAAAGGCCAAAATTCTCTATTTTCAACCCTACTCATTCCAAGAAGTGTTGATATGGGATTATAGATAAAATGACTTTACTTTATTATGTATCTCTATTAGTGTTGTATTGCATACTTGGAATATGGAGCCCTTTATATTAATGGCAAAGGGAAAGGCCTAAAGATATTGAAGGCTAAGGAGAGTATGATTTTCAAGCCATGGCTTCGGCCATTTTTTCAGCCTATGCATATTATTCACTTATAAAACAAACTAAAGAGAAGTTCACAGTTTTACTTCACATGTCAGATGATTTTCAAGCCATGGCTCTAGCCATCATTTCAGCCTATGCATATAATTCCCTTACAAAAAAAAACTAAAGAGAAGTCCACACTTTTACTTCAAATGATGTCATTTTCTTGGATAAAGCCTCTACTTAATGGTGGCTATAAGAAGCCTATGGACATAGATGGTGTACCCCAAATTGTGGATGTTTAAAAGGTTGGCCATGCTTACCCTAAATTTAGAAATCAATTAGATGCCAAAGGTAGTGGCTCATCAATAGAAAAGATGTAATTTCTCATTGTTCTTAAGAATGTACTCTTTACAAAATTACTGATATTGATAAGTTGTTTTTCATCATATGTAAATCCTCACCTTATAGATAACTTTGTTCAGTGTCCTGCAAAAAAGGTATAGTTCGCAAGTGAAGACATTATTCTAGCTTGTGTATTTCTTCTTACAGAGCTCATAGAATCTGTGACAATGCCATTGGACTTTCATAATGTTTAGTTCACATATGCATATGCATTAGGGAAGCACTAAAAACTGCTATATACAAGAGAGGCATGATTCTCTCTAGTCAGTCAAGATAAAAGCATAACAGTGGTCAAATAATCAATTACATGAGTGTTGATTCATAGCATATTGAAGAGTTTAGTGTGTATGTTCATGACATTTGAGATGTACCTTTGGGAATTCTTTTGGTGATGTTTATTTTATATCAAAACTTTGGATTGGCCTCTCTTGCAAGAATGGTCGCCATAGTGCTTATCATGATGGCAAATTATCGACTAGTGAAAAAGAAAGAGCACTATAATAAGAGGATCATGGAAGGAAAAAACATAAGGATGAAGCTACATCAAAGACACTACTGTAAATGAGAATATTAAAATAGCAAGCATGGGAGTCCAGATTTCTGCTGAAACTTGAAACATTGAGGGGGGAAGAATGTAGTTGGTTGAAAAAGTATTTTTATGCACTTTCTTTTTTGGGACAACAATTTTTTTTGGGCAACACTTTCATTTTTGTATGTGTTATTAAGCATATACCACCATTGATTGCAATTGTAGTTTTCTACTTTCCAGAGTATTCTACAAATTGGATAGTAATTAAAGCTTTAATGTGTATTAAATCAAAGATACAAAATGAACAAACACTACATGTTCTAGTTATCTTCTAAAAATGATCTAAAAGATCATGTGTCATATGAGTTGCAACATGCATACTCTAACAACTGAATACATCAAATGTACTAAATTTTTTTTGTATATGAACCCTTTTGCCAATGCATAGTAGAAACTGACCATGACATTGTTGATTGCAACATGCATGGTAAACTCCTGGAACAACACTTCCTAGAACTCAACAAAAATACCATCTGACAACTATAAGAAAGACATGTCCATAGTAGTGTACATGATATAGAGGTTTGGAATTCAAGGCGTCCCGTTCAAAAACAAGGCAACAATATAAGTCCAAAGACTAGATTTGTATTTTTACAATTTAAGAAAGCCATGATTTTAAAGCATTGTTTTCCCGCTAACTCATTTGTCATTTGCAAACTTGTTTGTTAATTATAAATTTAGTGAACTTGTCAAATGATTGGACAATGTGCAGACACATACTTTAAAAAAGGTTGCTTCCAATTACAAACAACCGGTGTTGTTACATGAATTTCCTCCTTTCTCAACATGTTTACATACCTACACAAAAGATTAAATAATAAAAATGTCAATAAAACAACTGACTAAATATAATGTTGTTCAAATTTATAACATTTTTTCTTGTTTAAAGTTTAGCCTGTGTTCGGTCATCTGTTTCCCTCAAGTATTTGGGTCTAGTTACTTGAATGACAAAATCAATCCTAAATGTTAATAACCACACAACATAAAATTTCTTAAGAAAAGACACAAAACTAAACTGAAATAAGCCACTAGTAGCAAATAGACCAGGAGAGAATTTCATAGTTCCTGTACTGTTACAAGCAAGTTCCTCTATATTTTTCTTGTGTAAACCTTAGCCTGTGTTCCGGCATCTGTTGCACTTATTTCTTTGGGTCTGGTTATTTGAATGACAAAATCATTCCTAATGTTAACATCCATTACAAGCCATAGGGTAGATGCAACGTCCCACTTTCATTATTTCATTAATAGACATGGATCCAAGGCTTGTACTCACCTTATTTGATTCACCAAAAGAAACTAATTCTGAGATTCAGTGGGGACTGTGAACTTGTATGGCTTAATGAAAAGAATGTGTTAGCCATATTTACAAATGTGACAAGGGTCACAATGGCCATGAGACGTGCTCAACATGCACCTACATATTGGGGTGTTGTTTTAGTCCCCCAAAATGGTGGATTGCCTAGCTCCAATGCTTGGGGAGCTAAAGAAGAGGGGAATGTAGAGAAAGAAAATGCATGGAAAATAAAGGTACAGGAATTTGCAAGTATGGATAATTCATGAGGTGAGGATTCCTCAATTATAATAGCCAATAAAGAGGATACTAGTGCTATTTTATCCATGATCAAACCATTGAAATATCAATAGAATGTTTAAACAGGGATGAAGAGTCAAAGAATATGTTTCATAGCAGTCATAGCTATGCATGCATGTAAATGGTGGATTGCCCAACTCCAATGCTTGGGGAGCTAAAGAAGTGGGGATGTAGAGAAAGAAAATGCATGGAAAATAAAGGTACATGAATCTGCAAGTATGGAGAATTCATGAGGTGAGGATTACTCAATTATAACAGCCAATAAAGAGGATACTAGTGCTATTTTATCCATGATCAAACCATTGAAATATCAATAGAATGTTTAAACAGGGATGAAGAGTCAAAAAAAAATGTTTCATAGCAGTTGTAGCTATGGATGAACATAAAACATTGAACAGAGCAATAGAATAGAGATGAATAACCATTGTAAAAACTCCATGAACATCACTGTCATGAAACAAAGATCAAGGCACAATCATGTCATGTACAAGTCATGATGGTCAATATCCAAAGCAATGATGTCAAAAGATCCAGCCAAAGATTTACTATTATGATACATGGATAGAATAGTTCTCTTAAACCAACCATTGAATATTTCAAGAGGTACAGAGGATGACAAGACCAATAGTCATCAAATCACATGAGTACAGTGGTAGTTATCAAATCAAGGTGTCTATTATATAGTACAATGCTAGAAGGACATAGAATATCATTGTCATTAATATTGAAAGAGTTACCATTGCAAAAGACAAAAATGTTGTTTTAATATAATACATGTGATGGATCACAATGCGCAATGAAACAAATAAAGTATCAAATCACACTAGTTTTCATATGTTAGAAGAAGAGATATTTTAACATCATGCACAATGGTCTTCAATGTAAACAAATAGTGCTATGAAAGGAAAGACAACTATTATGAGCAGTCCATGTTATGAGCTACATTGTATAAAACCATAGTAATGAAGACCATAGTAATGGTTTAGAATAGTGGTAGGAGTTGATTGCAATGAATAGAAATAGTGACCAGTAAAAGATAATGCCATGACTGTCATGATAAAAATAGTGATTAGGAACATGTTAAGAGCAATATGCTAGAACAGTCATATTGAGGACACTGATAAGTTGGAATATGCTTGGAATAGTCATAGGGATTCAAAGGAGTGTTTAAATGTTTGAGAAGGTCTATTATTCAAAAAATAGAAAGATGGGTCAAAAGTGTGCTAAAATGAAAAACCAGATTTAAAGAGAGAGTGAGGGGAGGTAACACAAGATAACCAAACAAAAGTGAATTGAAATTTCAAAATAATGATATTTTATGATATAAGAATCTAACTTCAAAGACATCTGTATAACACAAACTAGTGTCAACGTATGTACTAATTGGAAAAAGTTAAATCAGTTGCTCAAATGCCCTTATGAACCTAGTATTTTGTAGTAATGAGCTTAAGCGTTGTCTACCTAGGATCTATGGATTATATGTATGCCATAAATAACATAGATAAAGTATCAAAAGCTAAGAGGGGAACCACTAGCTCTATTCCAAAATCTCAAAATCAAGTGTAGATTGCAATTTTAATACTTCGGATAAAATGGAACTTAGATCTGTTCCAAAATCTCAAAATCTGTTGGTAGCCTTATATTTTTTCCCTTGGGTTTTTCTCATAATAATGAAGTTAATCGTGGTGACTTTCTATTTAGTCATCACATTTGAAAAGTAATGTACACCAACTATACCAGTTAAAAAAATAGTAGCTAGAGAAGCAAGACTTAAATGCTAGTATTAGATTCGGATCCCAAAAGCACTATGCAAGACACACAAAATTTTAGAATTTAATGTGTTATGGCAGACTAGTTGCTTTGTATTGCTTTTCTATTTTTCATAGTGCTTCCTAAAATTTATTTCCATTAATTCCTTTCCTCGCATTCCTTCACTCCCATGAGAACAACCATACCACATATGGCTTGATGGCATCCACAAGTCATAGTCTGACACCCTTTCTTCACTAACCACACACATGTACAGCTTCCTCTGTCTATCAACAAAAGAGCCAGAGCCATGATATGAAGGTTTTGTTGTATAAAGATACATATTACATAGACTCGTGCTCCCATCAAAAAAGTTGTTTTCTATGCCAGGAGATCCATCAACCATAGCGCAAAAGATGAATGTACTGAGAGAATGTTGGGTTCTTTTAAATGATTGGATCGTCTCCTTTACTTTTTCTTCTACTCCTTCCCAACTGTATCTGTAATCTCTACTACAATCTATTTCATGAAAGATGTCAATTTGAGGTCTTCTTCTTTTGCGATTTTATCTGAAATGGAAATTTGAAGTCATCTCCCATGGTAATTTGAAGTCATCTCGCTAAATTATTTTCAACGGTATATATGGAAAATCCTAAAATAGAACATTTAGAAATACTTTATATAGATGTAGCCATTCCAAACATTTAGAAAAATAGAAAAGTAATACAAAGTAACTAGAAGGGAATCCATTCAACTAGTGAGAGTTCTGTCATGCACAAGAGAAAGGAACCTTTAAGCATATGTATTTAAGGTCATTTACTAGGGTTCCATTTTGGCAATGCCATACATTAGTGATAATATATGTAGACAAAGAAGCTCATGCCAAGAAGGGCATGCAAAAACTAAAAAAATAGAGTGGTTGAATGTTGCAAACAGATGAGAATTAAACTTCAAAATGGTTTAAAATGTAGATAGAAGAGAAACCAAACAATGTTGTAAACAAATGAGAATGTAACCTTGAAAATGCTAAAAAACTAGATAAAATATAAACCAAACCATGTTGGGAACAGATGAGAATTCTATCAAAATTGAAGCGTGCAAACAAATGAGAATAATTGATTTTATTGGTAGGAAGAATTCTCATTGTGACATATCATTACATCAATTATAAGAGAAACACATTCCATGAAACCCTCAATAGATGAAACTCTACAGAAAATATAGGGCTTCTCCAAGGCAAGAGGATTTGGCTCTTATTCACACAGTCCATAGGAGGATTTGGCTGCTAATTGAAGAAATGATGAGGGGTTTGTCAAAACCCAAGTCTTCCAATAATTTATGTGGCAAAGAAATATTGAAGAGTATCAAAGGAGGTTGGAAGCAAGAAAATCCCAGTGACCAGATATGTCAAAATAAGAAACTGTAAATGAGGTGCAATTAGAGATGTATCATGAATTCCAAGCCTTAACAATGAAAGAGGGAAGAAGGATTATACATGAGGTTGAGATTGGTGTATTAATTCTACCAAAATGGGATATTATTGATGTTCTAGTCATTGATTCCATGAGAAGAAATATGAATCTATATGGTACAGAAGCATAACAGGTTGAGATGGCTTTGAAAGGAGCTTACTACAGTAAATATTATGCTACCTTAACTATCTAGTCTCTCACACCTGTAGCAAGGAAAATGATCATATCTGATATCAATCCTGGAGTAAAGGGCAATGCAATTTTATAGAGGTTTGCAGATACAGGTGTTGTACAAGCAGCGAGACAAAAATTGGAATCTTATAAGTTCATTCTAGATGTTGCACACAAGGAAGAGAAAGAAAAGGAGGACCTTGTACTAAGAAATCAACACCTTTTCCAGGAATATGATATGAAGTCTAAGAGGTGTATAGAGATAGAGACAAAAAATGCATGATTGGAACAAAAGATTAATGATTTAGAATTTAAGACTTTACAATCAAATGTTCCAAAATCATCCACATTAGTTGGGCCATGGCTACAAATAATTAGATCAAATATGATTGATAGGAAAACTTCTCCACCTCCTTTTGCATAGAATATTCTTGAAGAAATAGAATACTCAGTTGAGGTTAAGGGAGCTCAACTTTACCAAAAAAATTGATGAATTGGAGAAATCCTTAATTAAGGATCAAGCTGATTTTTAAAAGAAAAATAAGGAAATGGTACAAATAGTTTTGTATCATTTAAATTAAAGGGTTGAGTAGAAGTTAGTTGGTATTCATGCTGGCTACACATTACTTTTTGAAGCAATTCAGATTTTGATAAGGATAAAGAAATGGCAAGGCAACTATATGATAGATGGATCCAAAGGATAGAAAAAGTGAGAATGATAAGTTTGGGATCTAGGTATCACAGGGAAAGGCCTCTAAAAATCCATCCCACTTTTGATTTTGTAAAAACTCTAAAGGATTTGTAGATATTTCCAGACCATATTGAAAGAAAGATTAGGGAGTTACATAGAATTTTAATGAAATGAAGGAGACTCCTACCTTCAATTTTGGAAGGAGATGGACAAGTGAAAACATTGTAGACATGGAAAAGAGATGGACAAGTGTAAAAATTGTAAGAGAAACGCATTCCATCAAACCCTCAATGGGTGAAATTGCAAGATTTGGCTGCTAATTGAAGAATTCAAGGCTTCGAATGTGAATTAATTTTTAGATTCTTGGCTAACCATGTTTGATGCTTACCTAAACAAAAATGCATAGAAAATTTAGGGCCTTTAAGCTACTAGATTCATGGACTACCAAAAGACAAGGCACATGAACCATTCTACACAATGCCACAAATCCACGTACATAGAAGAAAACCTGAATTCACCCACCCACATTTTCTGTTAAATATTTCAATAAAGAAAAAGACAAGGCACATGAACCTTTCTACACAATGCCACGTATATAGTGGAAATCACCCACCCACATTTTCTATCAAATATTTCAATAAAGAAAAAGAAACCAATGATATAGAAGAAATGAATTTCTTCTTGCTCTTTGGACTCAAAGATTTATTTTGTGTTTATGAAGATATTCACTTTTTCAATTTGGTGTATATGAGAGGTAAAAACTTCATTATTTATTCATTTCTTCTTTCATTTGATAAATGAATAAATATAATGGAATACTATTGACATTAGGAATATTTCTTGTATTTTCATTTATTGATTGAATCATTTGTTGTGAGAAGATTTTCATAATATTACATATTATAATGTTATTATGTCACAATTTCAATTGAACGGACAAATTTTGAAATTGAGTGTGGAAACATAGTGTTCGGTGCATAGGAATCAAAATGTGTACCTTTAATATTATAAGATTCAAACCTTGAATGGTTAGTGTTCTCCAAGATATTTTTATGGTGAAAAGAATATTCTTTGGCACTTGGGAAAATTTAAAACATGTTTTAAATGTTCATTTTAGGATATTTTATGTTACAATATCATGTGGAATGATGGAAATTTTGTGCCATCTAGAAATTGGATTGTTCTAGAATTGTTATCTTGATGATATTGTACATTGAGTTACTATGCATACAATGTGAATAGTGTGAAATGAGAAATTGCATTGGGTTTTATTTTGAGTTCCCCACTTGTGTATAACATGATGAGCTTATGGTGTGAGCATTAAAATCACACGAGGGAGTGGCTCTCAATGGGGGTTAGGGCACAAAGAAGCCACCACGATAACCTATTAGAGAAACTAAACTAAAATGTGGGTGATAAGCTTTAAACATGACAATTGGATGTCTCTTACAATCCTTGAGCATTTATATAGGCTAAGACTTACTTGGGAAGACTGGGCCATCCATGCGGCATTGATATGGTATGATTGAGTCTCCTTGTCTTGATGAGAGGACCACTCAATTTTGTATGAGCCATCACATTGAGCTACATGATGACACTCTCATCTCACCATTTTTAGAATATATCCCCTTGTGTAGTAAGAGTAGTACCCTAGTATTTATATTGTACTCTCTATATTTGGTGATTGATGCTTATGATCAAGTATGATGTGTGTATAAAACTACTCAACCCTATGTGTATTCATTGTTTGAGTGTATGGGTCATTTGACTATCTCCATGAGAAAGGTGGGGTGGAACTTTGGGTTCCACATGGTCGGGGACTATTATAACCATCATTGGTGACTAGAGTTCATAGCTTCACAAACCCTCTCCCTTTCCCTCCTCTTTTAGAAATTGGATTGTTCTAGAATTGTTATCCTAATGATATTGTACATTGAGTTACTATGCATACAATGTGAATAGTGTGAAATGATAAATTGTATTGGGTTTCATTTTGAGTTCCTCATTTGTGTAGAACATGATGAGCTTATGGTGTGAGCATTAAAATCACACAAGGGAGTGGCTCTCAATGGGGGCTAGGGCACAAAGAAGCCACCATGATAACCTATTAGAGAAACTAAACTAAAATATGGGTGATAAACTTTAAACATGACAATTGGATGTCTCTTACAAGCCTTGAGCATTTATATAGGCTAAGACTTACTTGGGAAGACTAGGCCATCCATGCAGCATTGATATGGTATGATTGAGTCTCTTTGTCTTGATGAGAGGACCACTCGATTTTGTATGAGCCATCACATTGAGCTACATGATGACACTCTCATCTCACCATTTTTAGAATCTATCCCCTTGTGTAGTAAGAGTAGTACCCTAGTATTTATATTGTACTCTCTATATTTGGTGATTGATGCTTATGATCAAGTATGATGTGTGTATAAAACTACTCATCTCCATGTGTATTCATTGTTTGAGTGTATGGGTCATGTGACTATCTCCATGAGAAAGCTAGGGTGAAACTTTGGGTTCCACATGGTCGGGGAATATTATAACCATCATTGGTGACTAGATTTCATAGATTCAAAAACCCTCTCCCTTTCCCTCCCCTTCTAGAAATCAGATTGTTCTAGAATTGTTATCCTGATGATATTGTACATTGAGTTACTATGCATACAATGTGAATAGTGTGAAATGAGAAATTGCATTGGGTTTCATTTTGAGTTCCTCATTTGTGTAGAATATGATGAGCTTATGGTGTGAGCATTAAAATCACACAAGAGAGTGGCTCTCAGTGGGGGCTAGGGCACAAAGAAGCCACCATGATAACCTATTAGAGAAACTAAACTAAAATGTGGGTGATAAACTTTAAACATGACAATTGGATGTCTCTTACAAGCCTTGAGCATTTATATAGGCTAAGACTTACTTGGGAAGACTAGGCCATCCATGGGGCATTCATTTTTAGTGTGATTGAGTCTCGTTGTCTTGATGAGAGGACCACTCAGTTTTGTATGAGTCATCATATTGAGCTACATGATGACACTCCCATCTCATGATTTTTAGAATCTATCCCCTTGTGTAGTAGTAGTACCCTAATATTTATATTGTACTCTCTCTATTTGGTGATTGATTCCCATGATCAAGTATGATGTGTGTATAAAACTACTCATCCCTATGTGTATTCATTGTTTGAGTGTATGGGTCATGTGGCTATCTCCATGACAAAGGTGAGGTGGAACTTTGGGTTCCACATGGTCGGGTTATAACCATCATTGGTGACTAGAGTTCATAGCTTCACAAACCCTCTCCCTTTCCCTCCCCTTCTGCCCCACCCCCCCCCCCCCCCCCCCCCCCCACCTCTCCCACCCTCTCTCTCTCCCTTGTTTTCAAGTTCTTTTCAATTCATGCGAATGTAAACTTATGTATATTTGAATCAATAAAATGTAATGATGTAAATTTTATATTGAACATTCCACATGAATGGTGATGTAACTATGTGATAATGCAAATGTATTTGATTAGTTTTCATGTGCCAATGTTGGTATCAAGCATTGTAAGTCTTATGCATTCTTTCATTTTCAACTTGTATCATGGATATGTGTATAGGAATCTTTCATTTGGATTTAAAATGAACTTAATGGTTTCTTGAGTCATCTTGGAGGGTGTGTAGTTCCCTTACATTGTTGTCATTTGTTGTTTTGAGTAGTTTTAAAGTCAATCTAGATCTATTTGTGGCATTCTATAGTATCTTGTATAGTTTTGTAAATGTTCTTAAGTGTTCTATTTGTTAGTTCTTGTGTTATTGAGCCTTATAGCATGAGTTTAGGGTGAAGGTGTTTTTCTCCCTCCCTATCCTCTCTTTTGTGCATTAGTTACGTTTAATGTCTAAGGGAGTGAATTTTATAACTCATTCCCACATTGTTTAGCATTTTTTGTGTTATTGGAGTGTTTTCATGATATTTAGCCTACCCCAAAATGTTTGTGGTATCTGGTGAACTAATCCCTTACTTTGGTTCGATCACTTATTAGGAAACTAATGTAGGGAATAGGAGAATGAGTTTGGAAGCTTTTGGTTACCATAGATACTATCGCTCCCTAAGGATGCCAATGAGCCCAAAGGAATATATGTAATGTGCTAGCATCCTTCTAGAGTGCATATGTCCTAGTTTATTGCCTAGGGCCACTATGTGCATCCTAGTCTAAGGAAGATTCTCATTGGGGGTTTTTGGAGCCTCGATTGGTAGTTTGAGTGCACTAATGATGCCTATTAATGCTTGCAATGTCTAGAGAACCTTTCAAGTGACCTAAATGTCTCTTGAGTAAGTTTGAATGGTGTTGATCATAGAATTCATGTATAGCGTCTTCATGTGATGACTTGGAAATGTATGTATGTTCGCATTGTGTAATCCAATGTCATTTTAATTATTCTTGGAATCGTGTGTTTTCATATTCTACAATGGATTGACATTGTGTGTGTGTGTGTGTGTGTCAATGCATATGCTGACAATTTTTATTTATTTGGGTGCAATACCCCTTCCATAGTTTTCTTTTCAATTTAATTGGTTAAACTCTTTTAGGCCACTTTTCATGTCTATATTAGGTCCTCAAATAGATTTGATGTTATTTATGTTTTATGTTTATATAGGATTTCAGGTATCGGGCATCGAATTCCCTGAATTGTCAAGATGAATCTACCCTATTGCAATATCTCAATGGTAAGAGATGGGAGATAACATGCAGGTCCAATTCCAACCTAAGTCATTAGTTTCCTTGAAATAGTGGACAAGTATATGATTTTCTACCTATCTAGATTAGTCAAGGTGATGTAAATTCATGAGCTCTTCCTTTAGGCTTGATTGTTACATTTTGGTTTAGTCGACTTTACTTCATAGTTGCATGTCATGTGGTTTGATGTGGTTTTGGTGTTAAAATGGATTGAGGAATTAATCAAAATTAATTAATTCTCAAGAAATTTAATAATTATTAAATAAAACTTAAATTTAAATATGCAATTTGAGTTAACTGGTTATTAATTGAGTTGCATATTTTAAATTAATTAAAATTAAATAATGCAACTTAAAAAATACTTTATTAAAAAAATAGAACTTAACCTTTTAAATTCAAGTTGAATTAAAGTGATTTAACATTGAGGAAATTAAATAAATAATTCCTTTAATAAATTAAATTTGATAAAACAAGGTCGTAGTTGAGTTCTTATTTCCATGATTTGGAGTTAACAGCTTTATTGTTTTTAACGGTTGAATTTTATTTTGTTATTTTGGAGTTGCATTCTTTCAACTCTAGTATTTGGGTTTTCTAAATAAGAGAGCTAGGAGACCATTTGGAGGATTATTCAATCAGGTTTTGAAGAATTCTCTCTACAAATTTTTGGAGGGTTAAAGTTTTCAGGTGTTTTCAAAAGCTTTGAATTTTCAAAATCTAGAATTGATTTTTGACTCAACTTTGTGTATGAAGGTAGGGTTTTAAAATCCTTAAAAGTTGTCCATTGAAATCATTATCTTTTTCATGTTTGATTAGATCTTGTGTGTAAATGATGAGTGTTTGTTTGGAATATGTGTTTCTTTGATAATCAAGAATGTTAGGGAATCTTTTGGAAATAAAATTCGATTAGGGTTTTCTTTTAAAGTTTTGCTTTGATTTGTTTTCAATTATGACCTTCAATGGTTTTGAAGGTTTTGAAAGAGCTCATTTTTAAAGAAAATACATGTTTTTTAAATAGAAATATAGATATGTGCATGTAAATAATATATATTAGCATGTGTGAAATGAAGTTATATTCAAATGCATGTTATTTAGGAAAGATATATTTAGTTGCATGTTATTTAAGGAATATATATTCAGTTGCATGTTATTTAGGAAAGATATATTCAGTTGCATGTTATTTAATAAAAATATATTCAATTGCATGTTATTTAGGAAAGATATATTTAGTTGCATGTTATTTTAAAATATATTCAGTTACATGTTATTTAAGAAAGATATATCTTTAGTTGCATGTTATTTAGAAATATATATTCAAGTGCATGTTATTTAGAAAAGATATATTCATTTGCATGTTATTTAAGAAAGATATATTAATTTGCATGTAGTGGTTTTCTATTTTTAGAAATTCAATTTTTTAAGGAAAAAAAATGAAATTTGCGTATAGTGATATTCTATATTTATAAATTATTATTATTTTAAATAATTTAAAAAAAAAAATTCATACATGGGAATTATTTTATAAAAAAAAAAAAGAATAATTATGATACACTAGTAAATTTTAGCTTGATTTTCGATGATGATTAGTCAATTTTTAGATGCAAATTGGTCGACCAAATGACCATAACTGTTATCAAACTTTTCTCGTCAATTATTCGACACATAATATGTTTGTCAAAAATGTGACCTCTATAGTTGTTGAATTATTGGCTGATCCGTCATCGAAATAATCACTTCAATCTAGAAGAATTATCTGGCATACTTTTCATCTATTCGACCAATATTGGTTGAAATAACAATATAATGTTGGTTGAAATTAAAGTATTTTGATCAACATGGTTGTCGAAATAGCTACGATTTATGGTTGGAATATTTGTTGAGTGTATAGTGTTCTCATCAAAAGTATATTCTTTGGTCGTCGAAAAAGTGACAGAAAATTCAATTTTATTTTTTAAATAAAATATATTATCAAATCTATTAATATATTATAGTGATTGGAATTCAAAATTGAATGGATGTCCTAGCCTACATTATGCTTAATAGACACCTACAACACCATCCTCCTCCTCTAACTAATATTATTATACTCATAAATTAAATATTTAATAATTTCATATTATAGTACATTTATCTTAATAATTTTATAATACTGTATATCAGATTTGTGCCAAATATTTTGGATCTTTGGTGTTTTGCAATTTTATACATTAAAATTATGTTTTATGTATTTTAATCTAAAAAAAGAGAATATTGACTTAAGACATCTATATGTTAAAGTTAAATCTCATATGTTATAAATAAGACTAAAATATAAGGTATTGATGAATACTCAATGCAACTACATGAATTTAATATAAGGTATTTATTTATTTATTTTTATCAGTAATTGGTAATGCCTCCTCAATACATCTATATTTATATTGCCACACTGCTCTCCTTATCTCTACAAGTCTTAACACAACCTTATCCTCCACCTCCATCGATAATCTCCTTATGTATCCATCTTTATCCCTCCACCACTGTTGAATCCCTATGGAAACCTCCTTATCCCTCCACCACTATTGCTGAAAATATCCTTATGGCTCCCTATGACAACCCCCTCAATCCACCATCACTATTGATCATCCACGATAGCAACCACTTTTCACCTCCACCTTATCCTCCTAGTCACCGCAATCCTCCATTTCACCTCGCCACCTCACTCCAATCCTTCAGTGCCTCTGCCAATGCCATCTGTATCCTATGCTTCACTGCCTCCACCAGTGTCATCTACACACCCCATAATAACCGGACCCACTACCTCCGCCTGACCAACCATCTTGATCTCACCATCAACATCCTCCATGTACACTCCCATGTTGTATGACCACCAATCAACCGATCACTTCCTCCACCTGTCATGTCTCAACCATTGTGCCATCTATGCCACTTTCCATGCCTTGAGCTCTGCATAGCCAGGTTCCATTAGCCTCTTCGTCAATTGACCTTGTCCCTTCATGAATTTGAACCTAAGACATTCCTATTCACAAGGTTTCGTAACTACCGTTGCATTGTGAGCTCATGCTCATAAGGTATTTACTTTTAGCATAAGGTATTTTTACTATATTTGTTTTCCTATTTCATTGATCCATAAATTTTTGTTTCTTAATTTGAGTTTGGCATAAGAATTATGAGAAAACTCAAACAAACATGGTGCATCATTCCCACCAGTAATCTCATTCATCTTCTGTATTGACCCTTGTTGGACAAGGCACAGGAGGAGTTCAACTTTGATTACCAAGCGATGCTTAGAATACCCTGCGAGGTGAGCATACTTAAGCAAGTTTGTGGTTTCTAGTCAATAGAGAAAACCCTAAAAAATGATACACTAAACATTAAAGATGAACAAAAACACAATTAAAACTTTAAATTAGCACACATGCACACATGGTGTCATGGAATAAACAATGTTGATGGGGAAAAAATGTAGAGTTTGCATGAAAAATATTGCTAACAAATCATAATGATAATGGCTTGATTTATTTCCCATAGCCTTTAGTGGGTGAGAAAAATCATCAGTTCTATGATAAAATAGTCATTTGGTATTGTATAGGATAAAATATGGATGGAGTCCTAGAACAATGGTTTGCACCTAAAAGAGACCCCAAAAGCCAATATTTTACACTTACATGAAATTATATTGATGTAAAAAGTACATATAGATGATTAATGTTGAAATAAAGAGATGAAGGTACTTAACTCTGAAAAAGAACCTACTGAAAACCTTGTCAAACAGTCTCAGAAACTATTGATTTTCACAATCTTGAACCGAAACTGTGAGATCTACAAAACCTAGAAATATTTTCCAATTCTAAGGGAGGTCAAGTTTGACCCTCATAAAAGGTCAAATACTACATTTTTTATTTGAAGGTTGATTATGAATTTGTTTGCAGATCCCAGAAGTTCACCGAAAAGGGTATCCAAATTGTCATGCCCCTGACAGTCTCAGGCTTTACTTTTCAATGTTATGTTATGGTTGGATTTCTGGTTTGATTAGCATCGTTTTATCTGGAACAATATTTCTATTAGACTTCTATGAGTTTGAACTCTGACTTCGTTCATTTGAACCTTGTTGTTTGGAATAAATATGTTTATCTCTGTAATAGGTATTTTGGTTCTGCCAGACACTCAGAGAATTATGTCTATTCTGTAGCTTAATGAGATTTTCTGATGTCAGAATTGGTATAGACTGACTTTTGAATTAATGGTACTGGATAGTTCAGTTAGAGATTCGAGTATTAGTATGATTGTGAAAATAAGTACAACTAAAATGGTTAGTCAATTGTCTTATAATTGGTTCATTATTTTGGAATTCTAAATAATATGTTAAACATAATTAGAATTGGTTTTATTATTATGGTTAAATGTATCTTGATGTTGCAGACAGTAAATAGAGATTGTTGTTACTTAATTTTAATCAAATTTTGAGTTCAAAATAAATATATATATATATATATATATATATATATATATATATATATATATATATACACACACACACACACACACACACAGATTTATGAGTGATTGTTTTAGAAATTATGTGGTATTTCTTTTGCTAAACTTAAAGAATTATCTAAGTTAACATACCGTATTTTGTATGTTAGAAGGAGGTTAGTTTGGTTAGTGTTAGTAGTTTGGAATTGTTAATGTATTGTTATCATTGATGCTTAAGTTAGTTTTTTTTTTTAACCTAAGATCGACAAATGATATCTAACATAGATGTATATTAATCTATCCCTAAGCCTTCCTATTTATGATCTAGCTCAAGACATGACTTATCACACGGTAGGGTTTTATTGCACTTTCATCGCATAGTGGAGTTAGTGGGGTTTAAGCTCTTTTTGGGTTATGGGATTGTACGTTGATGGACATATGGTAGGGAATGTATTGTGTTTGCTGAAAGAGATAAGCTCGTATTGAATGAACTCATCGATGTAATTCATCTTTGTGTTTTGATGTCCGCCATTATCTCTGGTGAAGAAGTTGCAGTTGAATAATGACTCCATTTTTCACCATGCATTTCTGCGACAGTTTGGGTAAACAGTTAGTAATGGACTTGTTTTCCTGTTATATTTTATATGATAAGACGCTTGGAATGGAAAGGGGTTTTCACGGAAAGTTTTACCCTTCTGTTCGTGGTCATTTGGGAATTTTTGTGTTTCATACTGTCATCTCTATATTTGCGTTGTGGGCTCTTTTGCACGACACTTGGGCAGTTAGTGGAAAGAGATCTTCATGGTTGAGATTAGGGTTCGACTGTGAAGCTCACCAGGCAGGAGCTAGCTTTGGCATGCTTCGGTTTTTTGGATACCTCCCCACACAAATACCAGGCAGGGGCATTCTCTCACCTTATCCTCTGTTTCCATTTTTTTTCTGCAAATGAAATATTAGAATGTTTAATTACCGCTGTTAGTTAGTTGATGAATGTAAGGTATTTGTGATTGTATTCTCTGTGAGCTCGGTCATGAACCGGTTTCTTCTTGGATGGATTAAGAAGTTTATTAAAGTTAATAAATGTTATGATTAGTGGAGGAATTTGAAACGAATGACTGTTTCACTCTTGATGTTTTTTTTTTAAGTTGAGGAAGTAGGAGATTGGTTTTGTGTGGTATTAAATATATGTTCTTATTATGTTGTTTTTGAGCATATTGTGTTGGTGGGTTTTCTTTGTTTCTGAGTATGAAGTTGACAATGTTTTCTTTAAGCTTGTGCCAAACTATGGGGAATATAGTTTGTTGCTATGATTATGGTTATACCATAGTGCTTTTTGTGTCGATGTTTACCTTTTATGGTTAGTATTAAGGGGTTATTCAGGGATGAGTATCGGCTTATAATTCAGTTTGAAACCCAAAATGAGTTTTTGTTTAAAAGTTCTTTGATGGTATTCTTGTACTGATTCCTGTTGTTAGGAACACTGTAGCAATAAAATGTTTACAACATGTAAGAGTCATTGGTCATAAGGTGAAATCGGGTATTCTTACCACTGTTTTAATATGAATTTGGTATCGATGTTTTATAGATCTGTATCGTGGAAGTAGAGATTAGTGGTAGCTCATAGTTTACCTGAAACCTGTTGTATTGTGTACTTATACTCTCGCATCATAGGTGTCGTTTAAGGTATTCTTGAGTTTACTCTTTTAGTTATCTGAATATGTGTTATGTCTAATGGGTGTTTGTCACTGTTTTGGTTTAGTCAATAGTGAAAATGTAGATATTTTGTTGTAACAAATCTTGACTGCGAGCTAGATGATTTTTCAGAAATAATTACAAGTGTGAAATATAGTTTTGTTTTGACATTAGGAAATGCAAGGAATATATAGGAAAGTCAATTAATATCTTTTTTAGTCAGTAAGGAAGTCCACTTTGATATTTTTTTTTAAAATGTAGATGACGGTTCTTATTATTCTATTATTCCTTTTATGTAATCAGCAGATTTAGTAGTATTATAAAGTAGATGTGTTTTTGATAGGACTGAGATGACTAGTATGGTTTTCCAATGTGTATTTATGGACTTGAACTTTTGCGAATGATGAGTTACGTTATAGAATTAGAATTTTTGTTTTGATCCTCTGTTTAGTAAAAAAATTATGAATGCTATGTTTATCATTCTGAACTATTAATTACAAGTTTATATAATTATATATATATATACCTGTTGGGATATGTATATGTATACACAAGCCGTGGTGTATACATGTACATATGCCAACATGTATATAAAAGTATGAACTTATAATTAACAGAGCAGGATGTATAGCAAATTAGTTTATAATTAATTGGTTTATGGCAAGCTTGTATGTTTGTTAAAAGTGATGGGTGTTGTGTTGATTCAGTTGATATATGATTATTTTAGTTTTTTTCTATTCAATGGAATTGTGATTTCAATATGGACATTTTTATTGTACAGTTTCAGATATAATGCTAAGTTAATGTGGAGGTTATTATTTGATTGGATTTGTGATGGAGAAAGTATTGTGATCTTTTCTTCTTTTGGGAAACATCATGTTTAAGTATGTATGTTATGGAAAATGGAAACATGGATCTAAATGGATTTCTGATTGCTGTTTCAATTTTATAATTGATGCAATAGAAATGGAGTGTTAGTGAAATTGTGTAATGTAGTTCATTTCATTTCAATCATTAATTGCTAGATCAAGTGTTTTGAGATAATGCAAGTGTGATCCTTAGGTTGGGGGGCTGACACTAGTCTAGTACCTTGTGGTGATAGAATTTCTGTCAGTTGTGATTGACACTAGTCTATATCCTTATGGGAAAGAATTGCTGTCAGTTGTTTAATTAAGTGATAATTATAAATTCAAGGGATATGGGTTTCAATTAACAAGATAAAACATTATGGTTTCATCAGACATAATGGATTACTACAAGGTTTCCTTACGGATACATAGCGTAGGTCCTTATGTGGACACCCATGAACTATTGGATCATTACTTTGTCATTTTCTTTGCGAGTTTATTTATGTTAGAAAGAGATACAGTGCTTGCTGATTTTGGTGTAACAAGAATGGAATTATGTTATTAGATTTCAATAACATCTGTATTTAATCTACATAATTGTTATGTTATACTGACTTTTATGGTTGCAGAATTTTGGAGATGATTCGTTATCTTAATTAATGTGACTGAGCCCTATTTGCAATTGTGCTTGTGTTTATTTTTAATTTTCAAGTTTTAGATGGATAAATCAATGAGTATGGAATAGTGGATAGCAGTTGTTAAGATTTATGGGAAACAGATCATTTCTTGGTTATTAGTTATCAGAACTATTCGTAGAATGTAAAGGATTGGTTAAAAAGGAAATTTTGTTTTTGAAACTAAGTCTTTGAATAAAGAGTATTCTTATTACTCTGATGTAATTCAGTTGAAAACTATAAAGCTCTTAGAAGCAGTTACTATGATTATATGTTCCAGTTTGTAATTTTAAAAAAAAATTATTATTACTATGGTTCTATGTGGTTTTGTTTATGGTTGATTCTTCATTGGTTTCATCTTTTAGTTTTAAGTTTGTTGAGGGGTTACACAAATCTACTCTCAGATATGAAATTCTACACCTGCACCTGTACCTGCAAGAAAAAGAGGATTTTTGTTTGTTTGGGGGGTTTGCCTTGGTCAAACCTTGGTTTGGAATCAACCTTAATATTTAAATTGAAATGGAGAATGCTAGCAAGTAGTAGAAGTAAATCTAACAATGAAGCTATGACATTCAATAGATATGCAATTGTATTTGAAATGTAATCAAGTATGTTAATATGAAAGCTTGAACATAACATCAATAAATGTAAATCAAACCTCCATGATTGTATGCTTGGAATCCACCTTGAGGGAAGAATGAAATGGATCTTGAAGATGAACAAAGGATCTTGAAGGAAGATCACACCATCATGATGGCTAGATCTAGGGTTTGAATGATGAATCTTGAATGCTTGAACCAAATCCCTTCAATGGCTTGAATGCTTGAATGCTTGATCTTCAATGGAGAACTTGGATGGAGAAGAGGACTTGAATTCTTGAATGCTTTAATGGATGCTTGCTTGATCACCTTGAGATCTTGAGAGAGGAGATTGCAAAACTTGATTGAGAGATGGATAAAATGAGAGAGGAAGGCTTCCTTTTATAGTGATCTAGGGCACAATCCTCTAGAGGGGCCACCTTGGGGAATTAAATTCCAATTAGACCTCAACCCTTTAGGAATTGATCTAAATTAAATATAATTTAAGAGTTTACCATTTCAGAGACCAAAATGGCAGACCCGAAAGCGGGAAAACAATTATTTTTGAAACTTGACAACTGGAGATCCCAGGACCTTGAAATTTGAACCCAGGCTCAAAGACAAGCTCGATCCTAACCTAGTCAGGGTCGAGGTCAAATTTGACCCCTTTAGGTTGACTTTGACCCATTTAGGTCGATTTTGACCCCTTTAGGTCAATTTTGACCTTAAGGGCACAGATTTTAGGGTCTTAGTCAGAGTGAGAAATAGGAGGTCCCAGGGGTGTTTAAAGACCTAAAAATGATGCCAAAACAGGGTAGAGTGCTAGAGAGAGGCACAAAATCCTATGATGAACATGATGAAGTCTAGGAGGACCTATTTGTAAGTCCTACCTAGAAAATAGACCCATAGAAGAGGGAAATTAAGGAGAATCCTCAAGATCCTAACCCTAATTTCACCTAGAATAAAGGAATCAAGTGCAGAAAAGAAGTGGAAAGCGAGAAGAAAGCCATATCCAAGAAAAGATCAATTTAAGGTGTTTTACATGACCCCAAACAACTTAATCAGAGGGCTAAATGCTCTTAACATGGAAGTGCTTCCATTTTAAGATGATACATTAAGCCCCCACTTTAGCAAAAGTATGGACTCGATGCAAACTCTTGGTAAAGGAGAAGAAAGAGGAGATCTAAGTGGATTCAAAAAAAGATAAAATAACACTTAGCTAAGGACACAAGCTCCCAAACTAAGGATTCTAGCTCAACATACATGCACGAGGGTGCGAAAAGATAAAACCAAAAGAACATGGGTTAGTACTAAACAACCCAAATCAATTAGCATAAGAAACCTCACTAAGAAATATTTCTCATACTAATATCATATTTGGAAAGCTATCATAAAAGCATGAATGATTACATAAGAAAGACAAGAGAAACACTATAAATAACATAGCTTCATGATCATGTCCTACTAGCATGAAAGAAAAAAGAGAGAAAGGAGAAAGTGATTACCTCACCTAGTAAGATGCCCACCTTACTGTAAATCACCCTGGAGGGAGAGCCCAATAGGTTCACCCATAAACTATGCCTTGAAATTGTAATGCATCTTTTAACAACTTCTGGAATATCCATAGATCCACCTTCTTGTATCACTATGAATATGAAATGCGTGTCTCCTTAGGATTTAGCAACTTATGTGTGTTACCTTCGGAAGATTTAGCATATTGAAAATGTGTGTCCCTTTAGGATTTAGAAAATTATGTGTGTTACCTTCAGAGGATTTAGCATATTTGAAATTGGAAATGTGTGTCCCTTTAGGATTTAGCAGCTTATGTGCGTTACCTTTCAAGATTTAGCATGCTGCAAAACAAAAGGTTAGAACAAAAATACACAATGTAGAATGAGGGAGGCCATATATATGCCCCCTTCCTTAATATGGAAAAAACATACTATTTTGACATATTAAGGAAAGAAAAAGAACAAGGATAAAGCCTTCATCAACATCAAGACAATATCCACAGACAACACCCAGTCCAAGCAAAGAAGGTCACAACTCCTATGAGGCCATGGAAGGGATGAATGCAAAGAGATATCATGCAAGAAGTGAAAAAGTAACCCTTGTGAGGGATAGCACACTATTCAGTTTCCAAGGTGAGAGATATATCGACCATGGGAACCCAATGTCAAACAATGAAATTAGTTGTGATCAAGGAAAAAAGATCCTCAATGCAAACCAAAATGTTCATGTATGATTGGATATCACATAATAGATAGATACTGCTTACCCAAGGAAAAACAGGTGAATCCCGGAAAGACAGAAATGAAGGAGATGACATCCTTTCCCCCTAAGTGTAGGAACAAAGATGAAAGGGGACCTATTATATCACTCGCAACACTATGCAAGACAATGAGCCCCCAAGTATTAGGCTACCATTGTTTACATAATGTGGAGCTCCATAATTGGAACATAAATGTTATTTAGAACAAATAGGATTGAAATACAACTCATTATCACATGATATATAAATAACATTCCTATCAATGAGCCTCCTAATCTTATAATGTAAAGCATGACATTCATTAGTAGAGTGATCATGAAATCTATGATATAAACAAAAATGAAGAGTCTTCAAGTGTGGGCTACATTTCTTTTTACGTTTAGGTCTAGTAATCATCTTAGCATGAAGGAGTTTAGGAAAAAGAACTTCTTGGTCAAATTCCTTCATAGTTTCAACATGTTTTGAAGTGTTATTTGAGATGTTAACATTGATTTGTTGTTGAGGATTAAATCCCAATCCATAAGAATGCTCATGCCCCCAGTGTGTAAGGGAATTTGAATTCCATGTTTATGCTTACCACATGCTTGAGCATTAAATCCTTGTTTAACTAGGAAATGATAACCAGGACCATAATGAGAAGGCATATTAGAAGAAGTCAATGGAACTTTAGTAGTCACTATGTCATCATTAGTAGGTTTGAAAGGATCATTGTGGGTGGAAGCAGCGACAAATTTATTATGAAGGGCTTTAGAAGTAAAAACTCATTGTTCAAATTCTCTTTGTTGCTTCATAAAATCAAGATCATTAACTTTGTACTCTCCAATAAAGGTAGGAGTAAAATCCAAGGTTCCCCAATCATCGTTTGGAAGAGCATTAGAGGAAGAAGGATTATCATTAGGAATAGGAGTGGTGTGATTTTGAATATTAAGACAAGGATTAGGCACATCATCCACATGAAGTGTATACACCTTGTTATTATGTATAAACTTGACTTTACAGTGAAGGGTAGAAGAAACAACATGCATCTCATGCAACCAAGGTCTACCTAAAAGAAGATTATAATTGAGAGGTCTAGGCATAACATGAATAGGTGTATTCAAGATGACTGGTCCTACTTTGATAGGTAAGGTAATTATGCCTATAGTATTCTTAGCAATGTTATCAAAGCCATGTATAGGAACATTATCGGGTTGAATAGTTGAAAGGTCGGCATTAATTGCTTTGAGCATGTCCATGCTACAAACATTAAGCCCATATCCATTATCAATCAAGGTCCTACGAATGATACTTTTATTGATAGATTTTGAACTTCTTTAGAAGGTAAATCCTTTTGAGTAAATACAATATCAGGACCCGAGGTAGCATGCATGCATTGTAAGAAGTTATTGATGTTGTCTTGATTAGGAGGTGGAGTAGGAAGAGTTGCTAGAGATTTTTGCAAGGCTTCATAGTAGGTAGGTGAAGTTTGAAGAAGCTCCCATAAAGAAATCTTGGCAGGAGTATTTTGTAATTGGTTTATCAAATCATACTCCTTGCTAGGAAGATGGGGTGGAGGAGGAAGAATATGTTGAGAAGGTGGCAATGAAGTAGAAACCACCGGATTAGGTTGAGGGTTATTCCTTGTATGATATGTGTGAGCTATCAAATTTTGATCATTGAAAGACTCCATAGGTTTACCTTTGATAGTAATGCGAGGAAAACCTTTGATAGTCAACAAGGGTTTGGGAAAAACCATATTAGTTGTCTCAACACTGCAAATAGATTCACAAGAAGGAAGAAAAGAGGACATCCTAGGAGGAGATGAGGTAAGATCTTGATTCTCCATAGGATCATCACTAAAAGGGAAAGCATTAAGGGAATTCATATCGCTCTCCACTAATGCCTCATCACTAGAAGGAATCTCAAATGGAAGTAAAGCATCCATAATGTCATCTTCTTTCACTAAAATGTCTATATAAAGGGATTGTGTTTTAGGAAAAGAGTTATCATCGTGTATGAATATGTCATCCATTAATAAATCACCCTCTTGTATCAAAGATTCTTCAAGAGGAGGGGATAAATCAATGTCTTTATCCAAGGGATCATCCCAAAAGGTAGAGTCATTCACAATGGCTTCACGAGGAAGAGAGTAATCAACATCTAAATCCAAAGGTTCATCCCAAATAGGAGGGTTATCATCTCTAACAATAAGGCAGTTGAAAAACACTTGAAACAACTTGTGCATCATGATAATGAATAAAGAAATGCATATAACATAGATCTAGATATATCCAAATGCATAAGCATGAAAAAGAAATCGAACACCACAAATACAATAGGGTATCTCATTCCACAAAAGAAAGGGGTAAGTGTGTCGGGTTCACCAAAATGTATAGTGAAGGTGAACACACAAGGTAATACAAAGGGAGATCTAACACCATAAAAGAAAGAGTTATCATAGTTGGGTTCACCAAAATGTATAGTGAAGGTGAAAACACAAGTGAATACAAAAGGAAATTTAACACAATAGAGCATCTAAATCCACAAAAGAAAGGAGGGTAAGCATGTCGGGTTCACCAAAATGTATAGTGAAGGTGAACACACAAGGGAATACAAAGGAAGATCTAACACAATAGAGCATCTAAATCCACAAAAGAAAGCAGGGTAAGCATGTTGGATTCACCAAAATGTATAGTGAAGGTGAACACACAAGGGAATACAAAGGAAGATCTAACACAATAGAGCATCTAAATCCACAAAAGAAAGGAGGGTAAGCATGTCAGGTTCACCAAAATGTATAGGATAAAATATGGATGGGGTCCTAGAACAATGGTTTGCACCTAAAAGAGACCCCAAAAGCCAATATTTTACACTTACATGAAATTGTATTGATGTAAAAAGTAAATATAGATGATTAATGTTGAAATGAAGAGATAAAGGTACTTACCTCTGAAAAAGAACCTGCTGAAAACCCTGTCAAACAATCTTAGAAATTATTGATTTCAACAATCTTGAACCGAAACTGTGAGATGTACAAAACCCATAAATATTTTCCAATTCTAAGGGAGGTCGAGTTTGACCCTCATAAAAGGTGAAATACTACATTTTTTATTTGAAGGTTGATTCTGACTTTGTTCGTAGATCCCAGAAGTTCACCGAAAAGGGTATCCAAATCTACTCTCAGATCCAAAATTTTGCACCTGCACCTGCAAGAAAAAGAGGATTTTTGTTTATTTGTTTGGGGAGTTTGCCTTGGTCAAACCCCGGTTTGGAATCAACCTTAATATTGAAATTTAAATGAAGAATGCTAGCAAGTAGTAGAAGTAGATTTAACAATGAAGCTATGATATTCAATAGATATGCAATTGTATTTGAAATGTAATCAAGTATGTTAATATGAAAGCTTGAACATAACATCAATAAATGTAAATCAAACCTCCATGATTGTATGCTTGGAATCCACCTTGAGGGAAGAATGAAATAGATCTTGAAGATGAACAAAGGATCTTGAAGGAAGATCACACCATCATGATGGCTAGATCTAGGGTTTGAATGATGAATCTTGAATGCTTGAACCAAATCCCTTCAATGGCTTGAATGCTTGAATACTTGATCTTCAATGGAGAACTTGGATGGAGAAGAGGAATTGAATGCTTGAATTCTTGAGTGCTTGAATGGATGCTTTCTTGATCACCTTGAGAGCTTGAGAGAGGAGATTGCAAAACTTGATTGAGAGATGGATAAAATGAGAGAGGAAGGCTTCCTTTTATAGTGATCTAGGGCACAATCCTCTAGAGGGGCCACCTTGGAGAATTAAATTTCAATTAGACCTCAAACCTTTAGGAATGGACCTAAATTAAATATAATTTAAGAGTTTACCATTTCAGAGACCAAAATAGCATACCCAGAAGCGGGAAAATAATTATTTCTGAAACCTGACAACCGGAGATCCCGGGACCTTGAAATTTGAACCCAGGGTCAAAGACAAGCTTGATCCTAAGCTAATCAAGGTCAAGGTCAACTTTGAACCCTTTAGGTCGATTTTGACCCCTTTAGGTCGATTTTGACCTTAAGGGCATAGATTTTGGGGTCTCAGTCAGAGTGAGAAACATGAGGTCCCGGGGTGCCCAGAGACGTAGAAATGATGCCAGAATAGGGTAGAGTGCTAGGGAGAGGCACAAAATCACATGATGAACATGATGAAGTCTAGGAGGACCTATTTGGAAGTCCTACCTAGAAAATAGAGCCATAAAAGAGGGAAATTAAGGAGAATCCTCAGGATCCTAACCCTAATTTCACCTAGAATGAAGGAATCAAGTGCAGAAAAGAAGTGGAAAGTGGGGAGAAATCCAGATCCAAGAAAATATTAATTTAAGGTGTTCAACATGACCCCAAACCACTTACTCAGAGAGCTAAACACTCTTAACATGGAAGTGCTTCCATTTTAAGATGATACGGGTATAAAAAGAACAAGGACAAAAAAAACCCATAGGAATTCAGAGAGATGCGTTCATCAAGGGATGCAAAACAAAAGAAATGAAAAGGAAAAAGAAACATATTGTTCTTTTGTCAATGGTGTGTTTGTCTTGGATCAAATGAATTAATCTACAAAACAAAAATAGCATTCCAAGATGGTTGATAAAATTATTTGAAACATAGTTAACTGAAGAATGTAGAGAGAGCAGGACTGCAAGATGGGTTTCTCCAAAACTTGATTAAAGTAAATTATATATGATGTGCACAATTGCTTATGAGACCCATATCCAAAGACAAGGAACCAAAGGACAACCTTTACCTTTGGGGCTGAATATTCTTCTCAAGAATTAGGGATGTATGATCATGCCTAAGCTTTAAAGCCTTCAATCAAAGCATAAATGCCAATCAAGAAATGCATGAACAACAAGTTATGTTGTAGTGCAAATTTTCAAGTCGAACAAGCATTTTCTAGACAAGAACAAAGGATTTTCATCAGTAAATAATAGTCCATAATGAGTAAGTATTGAGATTCATTCAAGAAACAACAATAAATAGAAGGTTGCTCATTAAGAATAATAGATAGATGATAAAGAAGTGTATTCAAAAGTGGAACAACAAGTTTTATCCAAGAAAAGTGGGTATCATGGTTCTAAACATCAAGATTTATATGAGAAACATCAAGTTTCATGAGAAGAGATGGGGTTTAAAGCTAAACCCACATTCTCTAAATACATTAATGGTTTCCCTTGTTATAAGATCTTCATGCTTTAGATAAGGATTATTTTCTAAGCTCTCATTTTTTAAGATAGAGATTAATTTTCTTGATACGATAGATTCATTCAATGAGTTTTTCACTAATTCATGGTGTTCATTATTCTAACACTAGACATCATTGTCCTTGGGATAATCTCACTATTTCAAAGATATGAGATCTTTTTATTTCTATCAAAAAATAGATCTAAACATATGTTTAAAAGGAGAGTAGTCACGGTGAAAAAAATAGATATCAACAAGATCATAATAGTCAAGGATAGCCAAATGCTAGGAATAAAGAGTAGACATCCATGACAAGAGTGAGTGACACTTTTAGATAATTTTACCTCCCTATATGCAATATTAACATGTGAAGGTGATGAATGAAAATATATATGGGGCATCTCTATCCTTAATGAGTGAGATCAATTTGTCACCTACACATTAAATAAAACTTATCAATAGCAGTGCAACCATAAAATGAAGATTAAAATAATGATTTCAAATATGTTGAAGACAAAAAACATTGATTCATGGTAACGATGTATATCAAAAGTGTTTTAAGATAGGTATGCACCTCTATGACAATGATATATCAATAAAAGACAATGATGTTTAATAGAAGTTACTGCTATGACAAGAAAGGTCATTTATATTACAGAGATCTTGAAGATGATAAAAATAGTTAGGAGCATAGTCATGAAGAGTCATGACAAAAGGAAAACAACTAAGAAATTAAGACAATATCAAGGGCAATGATGAAAAAATTGAAAGTATGTGATAGCTATTAGAAAAGATATGAAGTAGATGAAAGAAATTTTTACACAAATGTTTCTAGTATAGGAGTTCTTATGATAGATTTTCACTTTTATTAGCTTTCATCATATGTGTGAGGCCTCACCCTGACCCATCATAGCATTTTTTATCATTTACATTTTGATACTTCATGATTTGATACATTGATACACTTTTTGATTATCCTGACAGGGACTTGAGATATTATGTTTGATGATGATGATTATATTGTATGGATTACATTTTGATGTGGACTAGGACCTAGGATATAATGTTGATTTTGATTATACATGCTTAGATATGTGAATTGATGAGAAGATTTGATCATGATTAGATTTGATTATTTCATGGATTATGCTCTACGTTAGGAAGTAGCATGGATATTATGTTATGATGATTTATTAAAATACTATGTTTAAACATTACTGAATGGAAATTGTGATATAAGAATTGAATTCTACATATGGATTTATGTTGCTAATTATGAATTATATATATATATATATGTGTGTGTGTGTGTGTGTGTGATTTTATTACCTTGGACTACTAATGCTCGAGTTTAGTGTATAGGAAAGGGAACCATGGAATCATTCAAAAAATCAGGGCTAAACATATGTGAATTGAGTAAGCCAAGGTTTAATTTGATATGGGTTTGAAAACCTCGTTGTAATGTGATCCTTGTTATAAATGTGATTTGCATGTGTGTTATTAGTTTAACTTCATGTTGTTAATTAAGACATGCCATTTTAAATGTGATGTGTATTTTGTTGGTGTCACTTGACACTTGTATTGTACATGTGGAGGATGACATGTCAAATTAGGGCTTGGAAAGAACCACCTAACCTCATAAAATATTATATTAGTCCCACTTGCATGTAGATGTCTTGTAGGGATCACATCAAGTTATAACTCGGATTTGGACTTTAGGGGTACTTTAGAGGGGTCAAAAGTGACCATAGGGTGTAGTTTTGGCCTAAATTAGCTAACCCTAAGTAGGTACCTTGGGTTGGGGGTTAGGTTTTACCTATGGGAAAGCCTAGAACCTCATTATGGCCCTCTAAAAAGCCTACTTTTCAAAAGTGGTGAAAATGGAGGTAGCCACATGAATTCTACCTTGTCCCACACTCCTTTCCAAACCCATAATTAAGAGGGGAGACAAGAAGAAAGACCAAGGACTTGGTGTCATATCTCATTTTATGCTAGTTGTTGAGTACTTTTTAGAGGCCTTTTTAGAGGGATGGGAGAGACTTAGTGGGTGTTCACCCACTCTCTAACTTTAGAGACAATTAGGGTTGGAGAAAGGAGAAAGGAGAAAAGACAAGGGTTCAACTCAACTTCATTCTTCCATTTTGCATTGGACCAAGGTTGGTGACCTTACCATGGAAAAACTTCTTGTTTGAAAACTCATGAGGAAGATTATTTGTGTAGATTGTATTTGTAGATATGTTTAATTTTCTTCCCATGGAAGAATGCTTATTGCATTTTATTTTATTGTTTGTGGTGTAGAAAGAATATGTGAGATCTTGTATGTAATGTTTCCTTGTGAATCTCTCTCTCTCTCTCTTTTTTGTGTTGGGTATGGGATTGCTTTTGGGGTTTGTATCATTCTTGTTGATTTGGTTTTTGGGAGGATTGTTCATGGGAGTTTAAGGCATTACTCACCCTTTGGGAAGGGAAGAAGTGGCCTTGGGTGAAGGGGTTAGTTGGACTCTCCATTGTAGTGAGAGTCTCTTCTCTTGGAGAAGAGGGATAATTTCATGGGGTATGGGCTCCATGAAGCCATTTTTGTTCTTGCATCTTGAGGATGTTAATAAGGAAAGCTTGTGTATGGAAATTGATAATGTAGCCTTTGAAAGGCAATAAAATACTCTTGTTGAGAAATTGTAAATGTAATGGCATTCTCCTCCTTGGAAATCCCACCTTCATCCTACTTCAATGAGTTTGAAAAACTCATTTGTGAAGCCTTGGATAAGAGTTATTTGTTGTTGTGCATATATGTGTTGTGAGAATTTTGTTGTGTATACCCATTTAGCCTTGGTTCTCCAAGCTCGGGGGTGGTCTCCTTGAGACCTAGGTTGGGAAGTGAGCTTCACATGGTTCTCCTCTTTTATTTGCAGGTTTTGAAGCCAAGATGCTTGTGGAAAAAGCTTTGGAGAGTTCTCTATTTTGGTGTGGTTGTGTGAAAGAAAACTTATAATGTTGCATTGTTGATCTCTTGTAATGAGATTCATCTCATGTTGAATGTTGTAATATACATTTGAAATCTACATCAAGTAGTATGTGAATATGATCTTATTCATTATGAAATAGCTTCATTGAGGAAAGGAACATTGTATGTTACCCATTTGACTGTATAGTTCTTCTATCATGAAAATGTGTATTTGTATTATTGAGAGATTAGCATAATGTAAAATGAAGAATCCTTATTTTCATGTCTCTTGCATCATATTTTTGTGGAATAATCAAGTTAGTCTTCCATTGTAGAATAATATTCAATGTTGATAAGAAAGCAATTTATTAGTTTCATAAAATGTAAAGTCTTATTGGTATGTAAATCCTTATTTTTCTTTAATGTTTTTTATTGTAAAAATTTCAAGTTTCATACACACCATTTCCTCCTTTGAAATCTATATTTGTACCATAATATGATCAATACTTTACCTTGAATCCCATATTGAAATCTCAAAACCTTTTTAGGAAAAGAGGGTAGCAATGATTAAATAAATCAAGTTTGGACACTAATTTAACAATCACCTATTGTATATTAATGTTCTATTATTAATTCTCTTGGTGTAATGCACCAATAGAAGATAAATTACATACATTTAACTTCTGCAATAACAAAACAAAAGAAACAAAATGTTAGAGGAAATGGAAAAATAACACTTCCCAATTTTTGAGAGCCAAAATGCTCTCTAGAAAATGTATGAGCAAAAGTTTTAATTCCCTCTTACACAAAGAATATTCTCTCCACATTCCCCTCCTAATTAATCTCTCTTAATTAATATTTAATGCTAAATCAAAGAATTGGATAAATAGAATAGCATAATGTTTTACCCACCTCGTGGACCCCACTCCATCATCCCCTCCTTACCCTTTTATTTCCCTTTGGTTGGCGTAGGAAACAAGGGAGGGAGCAATCATTTTAATATTTATACTTACGTTGCTTGATGTGTACAACTCCCCCTTGTCTTTTGAAAATCCCATGCATTGGGATTATGGCATATGTATTGGTGGGCCCAAATCCCATGTCACCATAAACCTGCACCTATCCTCCTTGGAGTATTTTGTTATTCCCATTAACTTGGATTTAAGTCTATGTTTTTAGGTGGGCCCAAAACTTATATCCCATATATCCCATAGAAATTCAAACCGCTTGCAACCCTCTTGGACTTTGGTCTTGTCACCCCACCCACTTGGCATGTGGGGCCATGGGGAAGGAAGGGGAGAAAGGATAGGAGATAGGTAGGGGGGAGTAGGATAGTAGGTAGTAGATTAGGACTACTTTTTAAATTCTAACTTGTTTTTTATTTATTTTTTTAATTTTGTTAATAAATTTATTCATAAAATTAGTTATTAATTAATAGATTTATTGCTAATGTGTTTAGGTTTATTTATTAATAAATCAACTTGTTAATTTAACAGTTTACTTTATTGATCGTTAATTAGTTAAATTAAAATCATTAATAATAGTTATTTTGGTTTAATTTAAATTGTTAATTTGTTATTGACTAATAGGATTATGATCTAATGAATCAATTTGCTTTAATTAATTTAATTTATAAGAGGGTTATTAGTATGAATTAGAAATGGGTAGAATAACTAATATATTTCTAATGTTGAGATAACATTTTGTTCTACTTAACACTATTAGGTTTATTGTCAAATTATAATTA
Source organism: Chamaecyparis obtusa (assembly GCA_027943335.1). Classification (NCBI taxonomy): domain Eukaryota; kingdom Viridiplantae; phylum Streptophyta; class Pinopsida; order Cupressales; family Cupressaceae; genus Chamaecyparis; species Chamaecyparis obtusa. The sequence goes on along the minus strand of BSBK01014847.1, from coordinate 3,122 downwards.
AAATTCAATTATTAATGGAGTTATCTCATGAACTATTATTGTAGAATAAATTACCTATTAAGTTGGACAAACCATATTCGAAAGTTATAACTTAGGTATCTATGGATTCATCCTAAACGAAAGTTTTAAAATGGAATTGTATGCACTGGGGTTCCGCTATCCGAACTCAAATTTTTATGACAATAGTTATGAATTTTAATCCACTAGACCCATAGTGGTACATTGATACTCTCAGGGCTTAATGCTTTGAAACTTAACCCTAGGCTAGGATTGGCTTAACTATAGTCAAACCATCCTTTGAACCCATGAACATTATCGACTAACAACTAGTAAAAAAAAAATTGTTGTGTTTTTGCATGTAAATTTTGGGCATGACAATATGAATTAAGTTCTAGGTTTCATTGCTTGTGAAGAAAATATCCATGATTCTAGTAAACTTACTATTGGTAGTTGGGTAAGAATGACACCTAGCATCAAATGGAGGATGATTGGGTTGATCTACAAGTCCATGGAAAATAGTGTCATTTAGAGGGAATTTACATGAAGATTAGGTCCTAGATGATATGTACTATTACAAAAACAAAAAAATTAAAGTGACATTCATGATAACTTAGTCAAAAGGATGTTCAATAGTGTATGAGGTCTTGTGAATATGATAGTGGTAAGAAAGAGATACAAAAGGAAAGAAAGAGATACTCCAAATTTTCTAGATACATAAGGAAACTAAAAATTCATTGGCTAGGACCTAAGATTACAAATGAAATTCCCCAGCAAAGCATATAAAATGCAAGATTTACAAGGTGACTTGTTAGCTACACACTTTAACGGTAACAAATTAAAAATTCATCATTCATAATCAATTAAAAAACTCATAAGAAGGCAGCTACCTAAGACAAGGTAGTAGGGAAGTAAAAGGGGTAGGAAGAAACATGAGAATGAGTCATTCAGAGGCAAATAATAATTTTTCATCTAGATTTTTAGGCTTAAAGGTGAGTGCTTTATAAAAATTCCACATTCACTCTCTTATCTATAAATATAATTTGATGAACATGGTGATGCAGATTGGTTGATGAACATGTTTAAGAAGTAAAATATTTCTTAAAGTGAATGAGAAATAATATGGAATAAGAAGTAGACATTTTTTACCATTGAATCTATGTCATTGGTTTAGTTTGAGCTTCACTTGGTTTTGAGAATAGCTTAATATTCTCTACTTAACAAGGCCAACCACGTGAAGGTGGAAGCTCAGTTGGCCCCTCCCCCCCCTAACATCACTCTAAATTCCCCATTAACATCTAATAATATTCATTCATCCATTTTTTAAATATAACATTCAATCAATATAATCACATGATAACATTCATTAACACATAAAATTTATTAACACACAACATTCATGAATAATTCATTAACACATCATTCATCAACATTTACTTGTACAAAATTACATCCATTAAGACAACATTCTCATTGGCAAAAAATGTTAATTACAATCATTTCTTTTTTGGTTTCTTGCTCATTTTTTTAAGGCCTCGGCTAAGCAGAGCATCAATATCCTCTTCATTCCCCTCCTCTACTGATTCAATTTTTCTAGTGTTCTTTGTATTCAAAACAACATTACATGATTTATTATTGTAAGCCCCCTCTGAATTATGCATCTAGAAAATGAAATGATGCAGGAGCATCCTCTGTGTAAGAGCAATCTTGCATCACCCAAAAATATTTTTGTTTTTGTATTCAATAAGGGCTATCTTGTGCAGAGTTGCTATTTGTGGAAACTTGCTATTTTTAGTAAGTTGGTCTTACGATCTCGGAATGTCTGATTTTACATATGGAGGTTCATCTCAGTCATATCAGCCTACCAGCAAAGTTTCATGGCTAGATCAGGTGTAGTTTTGAAGATATTGAAGATTTTCCGGTATTGGCAGCAGGGTACAAAAACTTCAAACTCAGTTTGAAGGCTTTAGAGGCCCCGGATGAGGTTAAAAATTTGGGTGAACGAGCGCTTTGTGCTAGTCAAGCCCTGTAGAGCACTTCGTGGCATTTCCAGAATGGGGTTTATAATAGCCAATCGGGTCAACGGACGATGACTTATGGTCTTTGAAAGTTGGGTCACCTGAAATGGCGGAAAATAATTTTTTCTTCAAAATTTCTATTTGGGTTTCAAAACTCATTTTAAGCTGACTTTGATGTAATAAATTGTAAAATAAAATAATTCTAAGTTATGGTCGGCCCTAAGGGCTAAATTTCTAGAATCTTCTCGGGCAGTGGAAATTGCCTATATAAAGAAGGCCCGTAGTGTTGTCTAGGGCAGTTCTAGGTAGTAGATCTGGGTATTGATTCAAGGCTTTGTCCTATAGAATATTGTAAGGGAATGCCATGTGGCTTTGCATATTGTAATTCTGAAAGTTTGTAATTCCACATTTGTGGAGATAATAAGAAGCCAATTTTCTATTCTTGCATATTATTGTTGTTGTTTCTCTATTTCTGTTATGTGCTTGTGGTATTAAGGGGAGCACCCTTCATCATGAAACTACAACCTATTGGGATTGAGACAAACCTTATAAAACAACAACAGCTAAGAAGGATTGCTTGCCAACATCTGCTGAATACAAGGTACTAGTACAAAATTACATCCATTAAGATAAACCTTTGAAAGTGAATGGTAGAAGCTGGGAATATTCTTCATCAAAAAGCACTAACCAAATGATCACTAGCACATTTCGTGCATGGATGAGAAACACTATCCAAAGTTTCTAGATTCCGAGAAGAGGTATGAGTGGAGGCCAAAGAAGGGATATTTGTGAAGGTTTTATAGACGTAGGTTACTGAATCATCATCTTGCACTAGTACTCAATCTGGAAACCCTCGTATGTATATAGCCACTCTAGAAAAATATCCACATCTAGCAAATCTCCACAAAAATCCCTTTTGGCCTCCATTGCATATACGTCTTCTCAGAATCTAAAAACTCCTCCATCACTGATGAGATGATTCTCATCAATATACGAATAAAATTATGCGAAAATGCTTAATCCCTAATTCAATCTTTGACAAATAAAATTGTGATAGAACACTTAAAGAATATGGAAAGCTCACAATGTTTAGACACACACTTGACT
>BSBK01014846.1:35000-41907 GCA_027943335.1 Chamaecyparis obtusa | reverse complement strand
GGTGATCTGGCGACCAGAGCTGATCTGGCTAGTGACCCAATCTGATTTGGTGACCTGAGTTGATCTAGTTGGTGACCCGTGTGGTGACCTGAGTTGATCTCACTAGCGACTTGTGTTGATCTAGTGACCCATCCCAATCTAGAGGCCTGAGTCGATCCGGCAACCCAAGTCGATTCGAGTTGACTCGGTGACCCGAGTCAACCGAGTCGACCCAGTGACCTGAGTCAATTGAGTCAACCCAGTGACCTGAGTCAACCGAGTCGACCCGATGACCCGAGTCAACCGAGTCAACCCGATGACCCGAGTCAACCGAGTCGACGCAGTGACCTGAGTCAACCAAGTCGATGCGGTGACCCAAGTCAACCGAGTCGACCCGGTGACCTGAGTCAACCGAGTTGACCTGAGTCAACCCGACGACCTGAGTCGACCCGATGACCCGACTCGATCGAGTCGACCTGGTGACCTGACTCGACCGAGTCGACCCAATGACCCGAGTCAACCGAGTCGACCCGGTGACCCGAGTCAACTGAGTCGACCGAGTTCACCCGGTGACCTGAGTCAATTGAGTCGACCCAGTGACCCAAGTTGCTAGTGACCTAATTTTGTTAGGTGATCTGGAGACCAGAGTTGATCTGGTTGGTGACCCAAGCTAATCTGGCGACCAGAGTTGATCTAGTTGGTGACCCGTGTGGTGACCTAAGTTGATCTTGCTAGCAACTTGAGTTGATCCAGTAACCCATCCTGATCCAGAGGCCTGAGTCGATCTGGTAACCCAAGTCGACCTGAGTCGACCTGGTGACCCGACTCAACCGAGTCGACCCGATGACCCGAATCAACCAAGTCGACCTGATGACCCGAGTCAACCAAGTCGACCTTGTGACCCGAGTCAACCAAGTCGACCCGAGTCAGTCAGGTGACTGAGTCAACCCGGTGACCTGAGTCGATTAAGTCAACGGAGTCCACCCAATGACCTGAGTCAACTGAGTCGATCGTGTCAACCCAGTAACCTAAGTCAACCCGGTGAATCGAGTCAACTGAGTCGATCGAGTCGACCCGGTGACCTGAGTCAACTGAGTCGACCTGAGTCGACTGAGTCAACCCAGTTACCTGAGTCACTGTGGTGACCTAATTTATTATGGTAGTCAGAGTTACTGGCTGGTGACCTAAGCTAATCTGGCTGGTGACTTAAGTTTGTCAGGTGATCTAGCGACCAGAGTTGATCTGGTTGGTGACCCAAGCTGATCTGGCGATGTGAGTTGATCTAGTTGGCGACCCGTGTGGTGACCTGAGTTGATCTCGCTAGCGACTTGAGTTGATCCAGTGACCCGTACTGATCCAGAGGCCCGAGTCGATCTGACAACCCAAGTCGACCCGGTGACCCGAGTCAACTTGGTGACTCGAGTCGATCCGATGACCTGAGTCAACTGAGTCATCCCGAGTCGACCGAGTCAGTCAGGTGACTGAGTCGACCCGGTGACCTGAGTCAACCAAGTCGACCTGGTGACCCAAGTCCATCGAGTCGACCGAGTCGACCCAGTGACCTGATTCAACCAAGTCGACCTGGTGACCCGAGTCAACCGAGTCGACCTGGTGACCCGAGTCGCTGTGGTGACCCAATTTATTATGGCAGTCAAAGTTTTTGGCTGGCAACCAGAGCTGATCTGGCGACCTGAGTTGATCTAGTTAGCGACCTAAGCTGATCTAGTTGGCGACCTAAGATGAAATGGTTGGTGACCCAGGCTGATCTAGTTAGTGACCTGATTTTGTCAGGTGATCTAGCGACTAGAGCTGATCTAGCTGGTGACCCAAGCTGATCTAGTGACCCGAGTTGATCTAGTTGGTTACCTGTGTGGTGACCTGAGCTGATCTCGCTAGCAACTTGAGTTGATCTAGTGACCCGTGCAATCTAGAGGCCCGAGTAGATCCGACAACCCAAGTCGACTTGAGTCGACCTGAGTCAACCGAGTCAGCTGAGTCGACCTAAGTCACCCTAGTCGACCCGGTGATCCAAGTCAACTGAGTTGACTCAAGTTGACTGCGTCGACCCGAGTCGACCGGGTCGGTCAGGTGACTGACTCGACCTGAGTCGATTTGGCTACCTGAGTCAACTCGGTGACCCGAGTCGATCGAGTCGACCGAGTCGACCAAGTCCACCCAGTGACCTGAGTCACCTTAGTCGACCGAGCGACCAGAGTCGTTGTAGTGACCTAATTTATTATGGCAGTATGAGTTACCGACTAGCGAGCAGAGTTGATCTAGCCACCCGAGATGATCTAGTTTGCGACCTGAGTTGATCTAGTTGGTGACCCGAGTTGATCTGCCTGTTGACCTAATTTTGTCAAGTGATCTAGCGACCAGAGCTGATCAAGCCGAGCGGAACCGAACCGGTCGAGCTCTCCGGGGAGCGGCGGGGCGGGATCGGCGCCGAGCTCGCTCCCGGGCGGGGTCGAAACTCGCGGAAAAAAAATGAACAAAGGAGGCCCCGTACGAGGATAAGAACGAAAAAACCAGAGTTAAATTAAAAAAAAAAAAAAAAAAAAAAAAAAAATTACTTTCGGGTCATACGTGTAGCCACGCCCAGCTCGCCCGCGGACGGGATCCCCATCGAGCTCGTCGAGCCGAGCGGCGCTCGCGGGCGGGGTCCGATCCGAGCGGAACCGAACCGGTCGAGCTCTCCGGGGAGCGGCGGGGCGGGATCGGCGCCGAGCTCGCTCCGGGGCGGGGTCGAAACTCGCGGAAAAAAAATGAACAAAGGAGGCTCCGTACGAGGATAAGAACGAAAAAACCAGAGTTAAAAAAAAAAAAAAAAAAAAAAAAAATACATTCGCGTCATACGTGTAGCCACGCCCAGCTCGCCCGCGGACGGGATCCCCATCGAGCTCGTCGAGCCGAGCGGCGCTCGCGGGCGGGGTCCGATCCGAGCGGAACCGAACCGGTCGAGCTCTCCGGGGAGCGGCGGGGCGGGATCGGCGCCGAGCTCGCTCCCGGGCGGGGTCGAAACTCGCGGAAAAAAAATGAACAAAGGAGGCTCCGTACGAGGATAAGAACGAAAAAACCAGAGTTTAAAAAAAAATTAAAAAAAAAAAATTACATTCGGGTCATACGTGTAGCCACGCCCAGCTCGCCCGCGGACGGGATCCCCATCGAGCTCGTCGAGCCGAGCGGCGCTCGCGGGCGGGGTCCGATCCGAGCGGAACCGAACCGGTCGAGCTCTCCGGGGAGCGGCGAGGCGGGATCGGCGCCGAGCTCGCTCCCGGGCGGGGTCGAAACTCGCGGAAAAAAAATGAACAAAGGAGGCTCCGTACGAGGATAAGAACGAAAAAACCAGAGTTAAAAAAAAAAAAAAAAAAAAAAAAAATTACATTCGGGTCATACGTGTAGCCACGCCCAGCTCGCCCGCGGACGGGATCCCATTCGAGCTCGTCGAGCCGAGCGGCGCTCGCGGGCGGGGTCCGATCCGAGCGGAACCGAACCGGTCGAGCTCTCCGGGGAGCGGCGGGGCAGGATCGGCGCCGAGCTCGCTCCCGGGCGGGGTCGAAACTCGCGGAAAAAAAATGAACAAAGGAGGCTCCGTACGAGGATAAGAACGAAAAAACCAGAGTTAAAAAAAAAAAAAAAAAAAAAATTACATTCGGGTCATACGTGTAGCCACGCCCAGCTCGCCCGCGGACGGGATCCCCATCGAGCTCGTCGAGCCGAGCGGCGCTCGCGGGCGGGGTCCGATCCGAGCGGAACCGAACCGGTCGAGATCTCCGGGGAGCGGCGGGGCGGGATCGGCGCCGAGCTCGCTCCCGGGCGGGGTCGAAACTCGCGGAAAAAAAATGAACAAAGGAGGCTCCGTACGAGGATAAGAACGAAAAAACCAGAGTTTTAAAAAAAAAAAAAAAAAAAAATTACATTCGGGTCATACGTGTAGCCACGCCCAGCTCGCCCGCGGACGGGATCCCCATCGAGCTCGTCGAGCCGAGCGGCGCTCGCGGGCGGGGTCCGATCCGAGCGGAACCGAACCGGTCGAGCTCTCCGGGGAGCGGCGGGGCGGGATCGGCGCCGAGCTCGCTCCCGGGCGGGGTCGAAACTCGCGGGAAAAAAATGAACAAAGGAGGCTCCGTACGAGGATAAGAACGAAAAAACCAGAGTTAAAAAAAAAAAAAAAAAAAAAAAAAAAAATTACATTCGGGTCATACGTGTAGCCACGCCCAGCTCGCCCGCGGACGGGATCCCCATCGAGCTCGTCGAGCCGAGCGGCGCTCGCGGGCGGGGTCCGATCGGAGCGGAACCGAACCGGTCGAGCTCTCCGGGGAGCGGCGGGGCGGGATCGGCGCCGAGCTCGCTCCCGGGCGGGGTCGAAACTCGCGGAAAAAAAATGAACAAAGGAGGCTCCGTACGAGGATAAGAACGAAAAAACCAGAGTTAAAAAAAAATAAAAATAAAAAAATTACATTCGGGTCATACGTGTAGCCACGCCCAGCTCGCCCGCGGACGGGATCCCCATCGAGCTCGTCGAGCCGAGCGGCGCTCGCGGGCGGGGTCCGATCCGAGCGGAACCGAACCGGTCGAGCTCTCCGGGGAGCGGCGGGGCGGGATCGGCGCCGAGCTCGCTCCCGGGCGGGGTCGAAACTCGCGGAAAAAAAATGAACAAAGGAGGCCCCGTACGAGGATAAGAACGAAAAAACCAGAGTTAAAAAAAAAAAAAAAAAAAAAAAAAAAAAAAAAAAAAACTTTCGGGTCATAAGTGTAGCCACGCCCAGCTCGCCCGCGGACGGGATCCCCATCGAGCTCGTCGAGCCGAGCGGCGCTCGCGGGCGGGGTCCGATCCGAGCGGAACCGAACCGGTCGAGCTCTCCGGGGAGCGGCGGGGCGGGATCGGCGCCGAGCTCGCTCCGGGGCGGGGTCGAAACTCGCGGAAAAAAAATGAACAAAGGAGGCTCCGTACGAGGATAAGAACGAAAAAACCAGAGTTTTAAAAAAAAAAAAAAAAAAAATTACATTCGGGTCATACGTGTAGCCACGCCCAGCTCGCCCGCGGACGGGATCCCCATCGAGCTCGTCGAGCCGAGCGGCGCTCGCGGGCGGGGTCCGATCCGAGCGGAACCGAACCGGTCGAGCTCTCCGGGGAGCGGCGGGGCGGGATCGGCGCCGAGCTCGCTCCCGGGCGGGGTCGAAACTCGCGGAAAAAAAATGAACAAAGGAGGCTCCGTACGAGGATAAGAACGAAAAAACCAGAGTTAAAAAAAAAAAAAAAAAAAAAATTACATTCGGGTCATACGTGTAGCCACGCCCAGCTCGCCCGCGGACGGGATCCCCATCGAGCTCGTCGAGCCGAGCGGCGCTCGCGGGCGGGGTCCGATCCGAGCGGAACCGAACCGGTCGAGCTCTCCGGGGAGCGGCGGGGCGGGATCGGCGCCGAGCTCGCTCCGGGGCGGGGTCGAAACTCGCGGAAAAAAAATGAACAAAGGAGGCTCCGTACGAGGATAAGAACGAAAAAACCAGAGTTAAAAAAAAAAAAAAAAAAAAAAAAAATACATTCGCGTCATACGTGTAGCCACGCCCAGCTCGCCCGCGGACGGGATCCCCATCGAGCTCGTCGAGCCGAGCGGCGCTCGCGGGCGGGGTCCGATCCGAGCGGAACCGAACCGGTCGAGCTCTCCGGGGAGCGGCGGGGCGGGATCGGCGCCGAGCTCGCTCCCGGGCGGGGTCGAAACTCGCGGAAAAAAAATGAACAAAGGAGGCTCCGTACGAGGATAAGAACGAAAAAACCAGAGTTAAAAAAAAAATTAAAAAAAAAAAATTACATTCGGGTCATACGTGTAGCCACGCCCAGCTCGCCCGCGGACGGGATCCCCATCGAGCTCGTCGAGCCGAGCGGCGCTCGCGGGCGGGGTCCGATCCGAGCGGAACCGAACCGGTCGAGCTCTCCGGGGAGCGGCGGGGCGGGATCGGCGCCGAGCTCGCTCCCGAGCGGGGTCGAAACTCGCGGGAAAAAAATGAACAAAGGAGGCTCCGTACGAGGATAAGAACGAAAAAACCAGAGTTAAAAAAAAAAAAAAAAAAAAAAAAAAATTACATTCGGGTCATACGTGTAGCCACGCCCAGCTCGCCCGCGGACGGGATCCCCATCGAGCTCGTCGAGCCGAGCGGCGCTCGCGGGCGGGGTCCGATCCGAGCGGAACCGAACCGGTCGAGCTCTCCGGGGAGCGGCGGGGCGGGATCGGCGCCGAGCTCGCTCCCGGGCGGGGTCGAAACTCGCGGAAAAAAAATGAACAAAGGAGGCTCCGTACGAGGATAAGAACGAAAATACCAGAGTTAAAAAAAAAAAAAAAAAAAAAAAAAAAATTACATTCGGGTCATACGTGTAGCCACGCCCAGCTCGCCCGCGGACGGGATCCCCATCGAGCTCGTCGAGCCGAGCGGCGCTCGCGGGCGGGGTCCGATCCGAGCGGAACCGAACCGGTCGAGCTCTCCGGGGAGCGGCGGGGCGGGATCGGCGCCGAGCTCGCTCCCTGGCGGGGTCGAAACTCGCGGAAAAAAAATGAACAAAGGAGGCTCCGTACGAGGATAAGAACGAAAAAACCAGAGTTTTAAAAAAAAAAAAAAAAAAAAATTACATTCGGGTCATACGTGTAGCCACGCCCAGCTCGCCCGCGGACGGGATCCCCATCGAGCTCGTCGAGCCGAGCGGCGCTCGCGGGCGGGGTCCGATCCGAGCGGAACCGAACCGGTCGAGCTCTCCGGGGAGCGGCGGGGCGGGATCGGCGCCGAGCTCGCTCCCGGGCGGGGTCGAAACTCGCGGGAAAAAAATGAACAAAGGAGGCTCCGTACGAGGATAAGAACGAAAAAACCAGAGTTAAAAAAAAAAAAAAAAAAAAAAAAAAAAATTACATTCGGGTCATACGTGTAGCCACGCCCA
>BSBK01014846.1:0-25000 GCA_027943335.1 Chamaecyparis obtusa | reverse complement strand
CTCCGCAATTTATTATCGCGCCTACCATCTCGGAAAGGGGTACAAGTGCACACGTTCATCCAAGCAAAGAGGATGAAATGGAGTGAAGGGGCAAGATCCAAAAGTTCCGGAGGTACAACTCCGAGAACAATCGAGAGCAATGCCGAATTACATGTCAACTCTGTTACTAGGCAAACAAGTGTTGTACCTGAAGAAATCGACAGTCCTCACAATGGCCCGAGGCCAATGCTCCGACTTAATCAATTTTCTCCAACAAACGCCATGCCACCTTTCACAAAGGGATTTTATCCATCCAAAACCGAATTAATCACTTGCAGCAAAGTGACCCAAGAGCTAGACGGGGGCTGACCCAGTAATTGTCTTCCATGTCACTACAACGAAACATTTGAACGACAACCGCTGTCGAACCCTTTCCAACTTGCACCGTCGAGTGACACAAAAGACACTACCATGGGCATGGGCAGCCCCCGCATAGCAAACGGGTGCCCTAATGCGCCCCTCCAATAGAATCAGTGCTAGTGCTCAAATTTTATATCTGAGCTACCAATCCGTCCAAGCACCAGCACTGATTCTCTTGGAGGGCCGCACCTACCCAAACGACTCAGAAGCTATACGCCGGTCCATTCACAAGAACGGAACTATCTCCGGCCAACTCCCTGTGAAGGCCGCATCTCTCCGTTCCACGCATGCAAGAACCAACGCATAGCTAACGAGTACCCGGATAGGATTCGCGGAAAGTACATAGCAAATCGCTTGTACCAAAGCGAACCGAAAGCTAGACGGGGGCTGACCCGAAGATTGCCTTCCATGTCACTGCGACGACACATTCGAACGACAACCGCTGCCGAACACTTTCCGACTTGCACCGTTGAGTGACCCGAAAGACAGGACTTTGGGCAGCCCCCGCATAGCAATCAGGTGGCTTCATGCCCCTCTAATAGAATCAGTGCTAGTGATCCGATTTTAAATCCGACTTACTCATCCGTCCGCGCACAAGCTCTGATTCTATTAGAGGGGCATGGGGGAGCTTCCGCGAACTACTACTCCCCTATATAAGTTATTAGTCCGGGTCTTTCTCTTCCGTAGAAATTTGAGACGTTGAGAATGGCTCCCAAACAATTCAAATCTTCCAAAAATTCAAGTGAAACGATGAGGAAAAAGCTCACAAAAAAATCAAATCTTCAAAAAATTCAAGTGAAACGAACAGAATAGCTCACAAAAAATTCAGGTCTTCCGAAAAAATCGAAGGGAAACGAAAAGAACAACTAGCAAAACATTCAAATTTTCCAAAACTTCAAGTAAAAGAAAGAACATAGCTCACCAAAAAAATCCATTTCTTCCAAAAACTCAAGTGAATCGAAGAGAGTAGGCTCACAAAAAATTAAAATCTTCCAAAAAAAAATCAAAGGAAACAAAAGAGGAGATCGCAAAAAATTCGAATCTTCCAATGAAACAAAAATGAGAATAGCAAACAAAAAATTCAAATCTTAATGCAGCATGCGACAGAGCAAATCGCTTGTGCCAAGCGACCCGGGAGCTAGACGGGGGCTGACCCAAAAATTGCGTTTCTTGTCAATGCGACGATGCGTTGGAACGACAACCGCTGTCGAACCCTTTCCTACTTGCAACGTCGACTGACACAAAAGACACGATCCTGGACAGGCCCCGCATAGAAAGCGGGTGGCCTAATGCGCCCCTCCAATAGAATCAGCGCTAGTGCTCAGATTTTAAATCCGAGATACCCAGCACTGATTCTCTTGGAGGGGGGCACCTACCCAAACGACTCAAAAGCTATACGCGGCTCCATTCACAAAAACAGAACTATCTCCGGCCAACTCCCTGTGAAGGCCGCATCTCTCCGTTCCGCTCGTGTAAGAGCCAACGCGTAGCTAACGAGTACGTGGATAGGGTTCGCGGAAAGTACATAGCAAATCACTTGTACCAAAGTGACCCGAAAGCTAGACAGGGGCTGACCCGTAGATTGCCTTCCATATCACTGCGACGACGCATTGGAACGACAACCGCTGCCGAACCCTTTCCGACTTGCACCGTCGAGCGACCCGAAAGACAGGACTTTGGGCAGCCCCCGCATAGCAATCAAGTGGCTTCATGCCCCTCTAATAGAATCAGTGCTGGTGATCCCATTTTGAAATCCGACCTACACATCCGTCCGATCACCGGCAATGATTCTATAAGAGGGGTATGGGGGAGCTTCCGCGAACAACACACAACTCCTCCCCTATATAAGTTATTAGTCCGAGTCTTGCTCTTGAGTGGAAATTTAAGCCGAAGAAACTGGCTCCCAAAAAATTCAAATCTTCCAAAAATTCAAGTGAAACGATGACAAAAAGCTCACAAAAAATCAAATCTTCCAAAAATTCAAGTGAAACGAACAGAATAGATCACAAAAAATTCAAGTCTTTCGAAAAAATCTAGGAAAACGAAAAGAATAGCTAGAAAACAAAATTCAAATCTTCCAGAAATTCAAGTAAAACAAAGAACATGGCTCACCAAAATAATTCATCTTCCAAAAATTCGTCATTCTTACCGCAATCCATCATCTTATCCGTCATAACGCGTATCCAACATATCCACGAGGAGGTAACCCAACTCGCTCGCATAGTTCCTCAAGTCAGATAACAATGCATCTAGATGAATCCAAATCGTTTTCGATCGAGACTTAGCAACTAATGTCGCACCCGCCTAGATTGACTTGAGATCCAATCCGCCGACACATATGATAACTAACTGATTCCAATGCAAAGCATCTTGAGCCATTGCGCACTCAAGTATCGGAAGTCGAAGCGACATAGCAAGTAGCTTGTACCAAGTGACCCGGGAGCTAGACGGGGGCTGACCCGAAGATCGCCTTTCTTGTCAATGCGACGATGTGTTGGAACGACAACCGCTGTCGAACCCTTTCCGAAGTGCACCGTCGACTGACCCAAAAGTTACGACCCTGGACAGCCCCCGCATAGCAAGCGGGTGGCCTAATGCGCCCCTCCAATAGAATCAGTGCTAGTGTTCATATTTTAAATCCGAGCTACCAATCCGTCCGAGCACCAGCACTGATTCTCTTGGAGGGGCGCACCTACCCAAACGACTCAAAAGCTATATACGCGGCTCCATTCACAAGAGCAGAACTATTTCCGGCCAACTCCCTGTGAAGGCCGCATCTCTTCGTTCCACGCATGCAAGAGCCAACGCATAGCTAACGAGTACCCGGATAGGGGTTCGCGGAAAGTACATAGCAGATCGCTTGTACCAAAGCAACCCAAAAGCTAGACGGGGGCTGACCCGAAGATCGCCTTCCATGTCACTGCGACGACGCATTGGAACGACAACCGCTGCCGAACCCTTTCCGACTTGCACCGTCGAGCGACCTTCGAAAGACGGGACTTTGAGCAGCCCCCGCATAGCAATCAGGTGGCTTCATGCCCCTCTAATGGAATCAGTGCTGCTGATCGCGTTTTGAAATCTGACCTAATCATCCGTCCGTCTGTCGGATTTCAAAACGGGATCACCAGCACTGATTCTATTAGAGGGGCATGGGGGAGATTCCGCGGACAACACCTCCCCTATATAAGTTATTAGTCCAAGTCTTGCACTTCCGTAGAAATTTGAGCCGACGAGAATATCTCACAAAAATTTCAAATCTTTCAAAAATACGAGTGAAACAAAAAGAATAGATCACAAAAAATTCAGAAATTCCAAAAATTCAATTGAAATGAAGAGAATAGCTCACAAAAAAATCAAGGGAAAAAAAGAGAATAGCTCACAAATAAAATCAAATCTCCCAAAAATGCAAGTGAAACGAAGAGACTACAATCACAAAAAATGCACAACTTCCAAATATTCAATTGAAACGAAGAGAATAGCTCACAAAAAATGCAAGTCTTACAAAAAAATCAAGGGAAACAAAACAGAATAGCTCACAAAAAATTCAAATCTTCCAAAAAAACCAAGTGAAACAAACAGAATAGCTCACAAAAAATTCAAATCTTGCAAACATTCAAGTGAAAACGAAGAGAATAGCTCACAAAAACATTCAAAACTTCCAAAAATTCAAGTGAAAAGAATAAAATAATAGCCCACAAAAAATTCAAGTCTTCCAAAACAAAAACCAAGGAAAAACGAAGAGAATAGCTCACAAAAAATCCAAAACTTCAAGTCAAAACGAAGAGAATTTTACTACCTCGCAACAAACAAAATTCAAATCTCGCAAAAATTCAAGTGAAACGAAGAGACTTAACTCAAAAAATTCAAATCTTCTTGCGACATGCAGACCCAAGAGCTAGACGGGGGCTCGCCCACAGATCGACTTCAGTATCACTATGACGACGCGCTGGAACGACTACCGCTGTCGAACCCTTCTCTGACTTCCGCCATCGAGTGACCCAAAAGACACGACCCAAGGGAGCCCACGCATAAAAATTGGGTGGCTTCATGCCCCTCCAATAGAATCTGTGCTGCTGCTCACATTTTTAAATCCGAGCGGCAAATCCGTCCGAGCACCAACACTCATTCACTTGGAGGGGCACCTATCCAAACGACCGAAAAGCTATACGCGGCTCCATTCGCAAGGCACGGAACTGTTTCAGGCCAACTCCCTGTGAAGGCCGCATCTCTGCGTTCCATGCGTGCTAGAGCCAACACATAGCTAACGAGTACCGGGATAGGTGTTCGCGGAAAGTACATAGCAGATCGCTTGTACCAAAGCAACCCAAGAGCTAGACAGGGGCTGACCCGAAGATCGCCTTCCATGTCGCTGCGACGACGCATTGGAACGACAACCGCTGCCGAACCATTTCCGACTTGCGCCGTCGAGCGACCTGAAAGATGAGACTTTGAGCAGCCCACGCATAGCAATCAGGTGGCTTCATGCCCCTATAATGGAATCAGTGCTGCTGATCCCGTTTTGAAATCCGACCTAATCATCCATCCGTCTGTCGGATTTCAAAACGGGATCACCAGCACTGATTCCATTAGAGGGGCATGGGGGAGCTTCCGCGAACAACACCTCCCCTATATAAGTTATTAGTCCAAGTATTGCACTTCCGTAGAAATTTGAGCCGAAGAGAATATCTCACAAAAATTTCAAATCTCTCAAAAATATAAGTGAAACAAAGAAGAATAGATCACAAAAAATTCAAAACTTCCAAAAATTCAATTGAAACGAAGAGAATAGCTCACAAAAAATGCAAGTCTTGCAAAAAAAATTCAAAGGAAAAGAAGAGAATAGCTCACAAAAAAAATCAAATCTCCCAAAAAATGCATCATGCATAACTTCCAAAAATTCAATTGAAACGAAGAGAATAGCTCACAAAAAATGCAAGTCTTCCAAAAAAATCAAAGGGAAATAAAGAGAATAGCTCACAAAAAATTCAAATCTTCCAAAAAACCAAGTGAAACGAAGAGACTACATCACAAAAAATGCATAACTTCCAAAAATTCAATTGAAACGAAGAGAATAGCTCACAAAAAACGCAAGTCTTCCCAAAAAAAAACAAAAAAAAAAAAAACAAAGGGAAACAAAGAGAATAGCTCACAAAAATTCAAATCTTCCAAAAAAAACCAAGTGAAACAAAGAGAATAGCTCACAAAAATTTCAAATCTTGCAAAAATTCAAGTGAAACGAAAGATAATAGCTCACAAAAAAATTCAGAACTTCCAAAAATTCAAGTCTTCCAAAAAAAAATCAAGGAAAAACGAAGACTTAAACTCACGAAAAATTCAAATCTCCTTGCGGCATGCAGACCCAAGAGCTAGACGGGGGCTCGCCCACAAATCGACTTCAGTATCACTATGATGACGCGCTGGAACGACTACCGTTGTCGAACCCTTCTCCGACTTGCGCCATCGAGTGACCCAAAAGAGGCGACCCAGGGGAGCCCCCGCATAGCAATCGGGTGGCTTCATGCCCCTCCAATAAAATCAGGCATGCTACTCACATTTTAAATCCGAGCCGCAAATCCGTCCGAGCACCAGCACTGATTCACTTGGAGGGGCACCCTATCCAAACGACCCAAAAGCTATACGCGGCTCCTTTCGCACGCACAGAACTGTTTCAAGCCGACTCCCTGTGAAGGCCGCATCTCTCCGTTCCACCCATGCAAGAAACAACGCATAGCTAACGAATACCCGGATAGGGTTTCGCGGAAAGTACAAGCAGATCGCTTGTACCAAAGCAACCCAAAAGCTAGACGGGGGCTGACCCGAAGATCGCCTTCCATGTCACAGCGACGACGCATTGGAACGACAACCGCTGTCGAACCCTTCCCGACTTTGCGTCATCGAGCGACCCGAAAGACGGGACTTTGAGCAGCCCCCGCATAGCAATCAGGTGGCTTCATGCCCCTCTAATGGAATCAGTGCTGCTGATCCCGTTTTGAAATCCGACCTAATCATCCGTCCGTCTGTCGGATTTCAAAACGGGATCACCAGCACTGATTCTATTAGAGGGGCATGGGGGAGCTTCCGCGGACAACACCTCCCCTATATAAGTTATTAGTCCAAGTATTGCACTTCCGTAGAAATTTGAGCCGAAGAGAATATCTCACAAAAATTTCAAATCTCTCAAAAATACAAGTGAAACAAAGAACAATAGATCACAAAAAATTCAAAACTTCCAAAAATTCAATTGAAATGAAGAGAATAGCTCACAAAAAATCCAAGTCTTGCAAAAAAAATCAAGGAAAAAGAAGAGAATAGCTCACAAAAAAATCAAATTTCCCAAAAATGCAAGTGAAACGAAGAGACTACATCACCAAAAAATGCATAACTTCCAAAAATTCAATTGAAACGAAGAGAATAGCTCACAAAAAATGCAAGTCTTCCAAAAAAAAATCAAGGGAAACAAAGAGAATAGCTCACAAAAAATTCAAATCTTCGAAAAAACCAAGTGAAACAAAGAAGAATAGCTCACAAAAAATTCAAATCCTGCAAAAATTCAAGTGAAAGGAAGAGAATAGCTCACAAAAAATTCAAAACTTCAAAAAATTCAAGTGAAACGAAGAGAATAGCTCACAAAAAATTCAAAACTTCCAAAAATTCAAGTGAAACGAAGAGAATAGCTCACAAAAAACTTCAAATCTCGCAAAAACTCCAGTGAAACGAAAAAGACTTAACTCACAAAAAATTCAAATCTTCTTGCCGCATGCAGACCCAAATGCTAGACCGGGGCTCGCCCACAGATCGACTTCAGTATCACTAATGACGACGCGCTGGAACAACTACCGTTGTTGAACCCTTCTCCGACTTGCGCCATCGAGTGACCCAGAAGAGACGACCCAGGGGAGCCCCCGCATAGCAATCAGGTGGCTTCATGCCCCTCCAATAAAATCAGGCATGCTACTCACATTTTAAATCCGAGCCGCAAATCCATCCGAGCACCAGCACTGATTCACTTGGAGGGGCACCCTATCCAAACGACCCAAAAGCTATACGCGGCTCCATTCGCACGCACAGAACTGTTTCAGGCCGACTCCCTGTGAAGGCCGCATCTCTTCGTTGCACACATGCAAGAGACAACGCATAGCTAACGAGTACCCGGATAGGGTTTCGCGGAAAGTACATAGCAGATCGCTTGTACCAAAGCAACCCAAAAGCTAGACGGGGGCTGACCCTAAGATCGCCTTACATGTCACAACGACGACGCATTGGAACGACAACCGCTGTCGACCCCTTTCCGACTTGCGCAATCGAGCGACCCGAAAGACGGGACTTTGAGCAGCCCACGCATAGCAATCAGGTGGCTTCATGCCCCTGTAATGGAATCAGTGCTGCTGATCCCATTTTGAAATCTGACCTAATCATCCGTCCGTCTGTCGGATTTCAAAACGGGATCACCAGCACTGATTCTATTAGAGGGGCATGGGGGAGCTTCCGCGGACAACACCTCCCCTATATAAGTTATTAGTCCAAGTATTGCACTTTCGTAGAAATTTGAGCCGAAGAGAATATCTCACAAAAATTTCAAATCTCTCAAAAATACAAGTGAAACAAAGAGAATAGATCACAAAAAATTCAAAACTTCCAAAAATTCAATTGAAATGAAGAGAATAGCTCACAAAAAATCCAAGTCTTGCAAAAAAAAAATCAAGGGAAAAGAAGAGAATAGCTCACAAAAAATGCAAGTCTTCCAAAAAAAAACAAGGGAAACAAAGAAAATAGCTCACAAAAAATTCAAATCTTCCAAAAAACCAAGTGAAACAAAGAAGAATAGCTCACAAAAAATTCAAATCCTGCAAAAATTCAAGTGAAACGAAGAGGATAGCTCACAAAAAACTCAAAACTTCCAAAAATTCAAGTGAAACGAAGAGAATAGCTCACAAAAAATTTAAGTGAAACGAAGAGAATAGCTCACAAAAACTTCAAATCTCGCAAAAACTCCAGTGAAACGAAAAAAAGAAAAAGACTTTAACTCACAAAAAATTCAAATCTTCTTGCGGCATGCAGACCCAAGTGCTAGACGGGGGCTGCACACAGATCGACTTCAGTATCACTAATGACGACGCGCTGGAACGACTACCGTTGTCGAACCCTTCTCCGACTTGCGCCATCGAGTGACCCAAAAGAGACGACCCAGGGGAGCCCCCGCATAGCAATCAGGTGGCTTCATGCCCCTCAAATAAAATCAGGCATGCTCCTCACATTTTAAATCTGAGCCGCAAATCCGTCCGAGCACCAGCACTGATTCGCTTGGAGGGGCACCCTATCCAAACGACCCAAAAGCTATACGCGGCTCCATTCGCACGCACAGAACTATTTCAGGCCGACTCCCTGTGAAGGCCGCATCTCTCCGTTCCACACATGCAAGAGCCAATGCATAGCTAACGAGTACCCGGATAGGGGTTCGCGGAAAGTACATAGCAGATCGCTTGTACCAAGCGACCCAAAAGCTAGACAAGGGCTAACCCGAAGATCGCCTTCCATGTCACTGCGACGACGCATTGGAACGACAACCGCTGTCGAACCCTTTCCGACTTGCGCCGTCGAGCGACTCGAAAGACGGGACTTTGAGCAGCCCCCGCATAGCAATCAGGTGGCTTCATGCCCCTCTAATGGAATCAGTGCTGCTGATCCCGTTTTGAAATCCGACCTGCTCATCCATCCGTCCGTCGGATTTCAAAACGGGATCACTAGCACTGATTCTATTAGAGGGGCATGGGGGAGCTTCCGCGGACAACACCTCCCCTATATAAGTTATTAGTCCAAGTATTGCACTTCCGTAGAAATTTGAGCCGAAGAGAATATCTCACAAAAATTTCAAATCTCTCAAAAATACAAGTGAAACAAAGAAGAATAGATCACAAAAAATTCAAAACTTCTAAAAATTCAATTGAAACGAAGAGAATAGCTCACAAAAAATGCAAGTCTTGCAAAAAAAAATTCAAGGGAAAAGAAGAGAATAGCTCACAAAAAAAATCAAATCTCCCAAAAATGCAAGTGAAACGAAGAGACTACATCACAAAAAATGCATAACTTCCAAAAATTCAATTGAAACGAAGAGAATAGCTCACAAAAAATGCAAGTCTTCCAAAAAAATCAAAGGAAACAAAGAGAATAGCTCACAAAAAATAGCTAGCTTGTGGCCCGGACGATCCGATCTCATGAAAACTGACTACATACCCGTGGCTCGGATCGACAAGCTAGCTCGGATCGGCGATCTGAGCTCATTCCATCATGCATTCCCGTCTTCTACTCCATAAATGACTCACCTCTTTGTATTCACTTGAGAACTAAACATCCTTTAGTTCAGCTCGAATCACAACGTGCACTAGAATCCGTTCCAGCTCGGGTCTCATCTCAAAGATCCTTGCATTCACCAACAACACCTCCCCTATATAAGTTATTAGTCCAAGTCTTGCTCTTCCGTAGAAATTTGAGGCGAAGAGAACAACTCGCAACAAATCCAAATCTTCCAAAAAATCAAGGGAAATGGGGAGAATAGCTCACAAATAATTCAAATCTTCAAAAAAATCAAGTGAAACGAGGAGAATAGCTCACAAAAAATTCAAATCTTCCAAATATCAAACCCAAAAGCTTCGCACACATTACAAATCAAACAGCTTGTACCGAGCGACCCAAACGCTAGACAAGGGCTCACCCTTAATAAGAGAATCAGTGTTTGACTTGTGGGCCGGGCGAGCCGATCTCATGAAAACTGCCTACATACCCGTGGCTCAGATCAGCGAGCTGACTCGGATCGTCGATCTGAGCTCATTCCATCATGCATTCCCGTGTTCTACTCCATAAAACGACTCACCTCTTTGTATTCACTTGAGAACTGAACATCCTTTAGCTCAGCTTGAATCACAACGCGCACTAGAATCCGTTCCAGCTCGGGTCTCATCTCAAAGATCCTTTCATTCACCAACAACACCTCCCCTATATAAGTTATTAGTCCAAGTCTTGCTCTTCCGTAGAAATTTGAGGCGAAGAGAACAACTCTCAAAAATTCCAATTCTTCCAAAAAAATCAAGGGAAACGGGGAGAATAGCTCACAAATAATTCAAATCTTCAAAAATATCAAGTGAAACGAGGAGAATAGCTCACAAAAAATTTAAATCTTCCAAATATCAACCCAAAAGCTTTGCACACATTACAAATCGAACAGCTTGTACCGAGCGACCCAAACGCTAGACAAGGGCTCACCCTTAATAAGAGAATCGATGTTTGACTTGTGGGCCGGGCGAGCCGATCTCATGAAAACTACCTACATACCCATGGCTCGGATCAGCGAGCTGGCTCGGATCGACGAGATAGCTCGGATCGACGATCTGAGATCATTCCATCATGCATTCCCATGTTCTACTCCATAGAATGACTCACCTCTTTGTATTCACTTGAGAACTGAACATCCTTTAGCTCAGCTCGAATCACAACGCGTACTAGAATCCGTTCCAGCTCGGATCTCATCTCAATGATTCTTACATTCACCAACAACACCTCCCCTATATAAGTTATTAGTCCGAGTCTTGCTCCCCCGTAGAAATGCTCGCCAACGCCGAAAGGTCACAAAAAATTTAAATCTCATAAATGACTCAGCTCGACGGGCTGGCTCGGATCGTACATACCCGTGGCTCGGATCGACGAGCTAGCTCGGATCGGCGATCTGAGCTCATTCCATCATGCATTCCCATGTTCTACTCCATAGAATGAGTCACCTCTTTGTATTCACTTGAGAACTGAACATCCTTTAGCTCAGCTCGAATCATAACGCGCACTAGAATCCGTTCCAGCTCGGGTCTCATCTCAGTGATCCTTACATTCACCAACAACACCTCCCCTATATAAGTTATTAGTCCGAGTCTTACTCCCCCGTAGAAATGCTCGCCAACGCCGAAAGGTCACAAAAAATTTAAATCTTGTAAAAGACTCAGCTCGACGGGCTGGCTCGGATCGCCGAGCTGGCTCGGATCGCCGAGCTGGCTCGGATCGCCGAGCTGGCTCGGATCGCCGAGCTGGCTCGGATCGCCGAGCTGGCTCGGATCGCCGAGTTGAGCTCAATCCATCATGCATTCCCGTGTTCTACTCCATGGAATAACTCGCCTATTTGTAATCACTTGAGAATTCAACATCCTTTAGCTCAACTCGAATCACAACGCGCACTAGAATCCGTTCCAGCTCGGGTCTCATCTCAAAGATCCTTCCATCCACCAACACCACCTCCCCTATATAAGTTATTAGTCCAAGTCTTGCTCCCCCGTAGAAATGCTCGCCGACACGGATAGGTCACGAAAACTTTAAATCTCGTAAAAGACTCAGCTCGACAAGCTAGCTCGAATCCGTGAGCTGGCTCGGATCGACGAGCTGAGCTCAATCCATCATGCATTCCCGTGTTCTACTCCATAGAACAACTCACCTATTTGTATTCACTTGAGAACTCAACATCCTTTAGCTCAGCTCGAATCACAATGGGCACTAGAATCCATTCCATCTCGAGTCTCATCTCAAAGATCCTTACATCCACCAACAACACCTCCCCTATATAAGTTATTAGTCCGAGTCTTGCTCCCACGTAGAAATGCTTGCCGACGCCGATAAGTCACAAAAACTTAAAATCTCGTAAAAGGCTCGGATCGCCAAGCGAGCTGGCTCGGATCACCGAGCGAGCTGACTCGAATCGGCGAGCTGGCACGGTTTGCCGAGCGAGCCGGCTCGGTTTTCCAAGCTGGCTGGCTCGGATCGCCGAGCCGGCTCGGCTCAAATCGGATCGGATCCATCATGCATTCCCGTGTTCTACTCCATAAAACAACTTGCCTATTTGTATTCCTTTGAGAACTCAATATCCTTTAGCTTAGCTCTAATCACAATGCGCACTAGAATTTGTTCCAGCTTGGGTCTCATCTCAAAAATCCTCACATCCACCAACAACACCTCCCCTACGAGGATAAGTTATTAGTCCGAGTCTTTCTCCCCCATACAAATGCTTGCCGACGTCGATAGGTCGCAAAAAATTTAAATCTCGTAAAAGGCTCAACTTGACGAGCTGGCTCGGATCGTCGAGCTGGCTCAGATCGACAAGCTGGATCGGATCAACGAGCTGGCTCGGATCCGCGAGATGAGCTCAATCCATCATGCATTCCTGAGTTCTACTCCATAGAACAACTCGCCTATTCATATTCACTTGAGAACTCAACATCCTTAAGCTCAGCTCGAATCGTCTATGCACGAACCCATGCATAGCATTCAGGTATCAAATGGCATATCCAAAAATATCCGTAGAGAGCTAGCAAATCAATCATAGGCAGCATTGGCATAGATCGAGGTGAACATCATTTGATGCGATTTGACTAGTTACCATTGGGATGCCTTCGTGGCAATAGGGCCGACTTGAAACAAACCAACACAGCTTGATGTGATAGGGGTCATTTCATAATGACTGTTGGATGACTTTGTGGTGGTATGGCTAACTTACAATGGATGGGTGTAGTGTTGATGTGACAAGATCACCTCATACTAGAAATAGAGCTAACACGTCGACTGACTTGAACTGACATGTAAGGGACTCGATCCGAGGTGTAACAAAGGAGTTGTTTGGTGCACTCAGGAGTAGGGTCATGTCAGGGACTTGATTCGAGGAGCATTCATGGGGTTGTGCGACAAGTTGTTAATAGTTTTGGCCTGGGTAAGGTTTAGAGTCAAGTCGAGGTGTCATTCGAGCTGCATGAAGTAGCATGGACTGCTTTGTGCAGAGTGGCATTGGATCTTGTTGGGGACTCGATCCGAGGTGAAATCAACTAGGTATTGGAATGGGAAGTTGGGGACTTTTCCATGGGAGACTTGGAACATGTGCGAGATGGTGGCGTAATGAGCTAGTTCAGAACTATGTTGGACTATGAGATGCATTGGTTGCATGTACGTAGGAGGTCTTCATGACATTGGCTCGTGCAAGCCACAAGTCCTAATCTGGATGCAAGTTCACATCTTGAGGACAACTCATTAGTGGAGAAGTTCTCAAACTCAATTCTTGAGAGGTGTCTTGCTAGCTCAAATCGGTGAGTTGGCTCAGATCGGCTAGCTCAATCAGATTGGCGAGCTGGCTCCGATTGACGAGTTGGGCTCATCTCAGAGGTCGTTACATCCGTAAACAATACCTATCCCGTTATGACCCTAGAGATCTGGGTTACTTTGCCGACTCTAGTGATCCGGTGATCCAAGTCAATCCGGCGAATTGAGTCGATCCGGTGACCCGAGTTGTTCTGGTGATCTAAATTACTTATGTGACTGGAGTAATTCAAGTTGGGGGACTTGACAACTTGGCATGCTGAGCCGAATTCATTGATGAGTTGGCATACTCGTCAGCATAGGTATAGGAATGGGAAGTCATGGACTTTTCCATGAGAGACTTGGAATGAGTTAGCCTAGCTCACTTGTGAGTGGGGTCAAAAGTCACATTTGTTGACCTGAGTTGATCTCGCGACCTGAGCTGATTTGGCTGGCGGCCTGAGTTGGTGTGGTGACCCAAGTTGATCTGGCTAGCGACCTGAGTTGATCCAGCGATCCGACTTCATCCGTCGACCTGACCGAGTTGGTCAGGTGATCTGGTGACCCGACCTGACCTGGTTGGTGAGTCGAGTTGATGTGGCGACCCGAGTTGATCTGGCTGGCGACCCAAAATGATCCCGTGACCTGACCCGATCTGAAGACCTGACCCGACCCAACCCGAGTTGGTCTGGCAATCTGGTGACCCGAGTTGTTCTGGTTGGCGACTCGAGTCGATATGTTGACCCAAGTTGATCCGGTGACCCGACCCAATCCGGAGACCTGACCCGACCAAACTTGACCTAACTTTAGTTAGTCAGGTGATTTGGCGACCCAATATGATCTATATGGATACCTGAGTCGATGTAGGGACCCGAGTAGATTTGGCTGGCGGCCCGAGTCGATCTGACAACCCGTCCTAATCTGGAGACCCGAGTCGATCCGACGACTCGAGTTGATTCGGCAACCCGAGTGGATTTGACGACCTGTGTCGATCTGGTGACCCGAGTTGTTCTGGCGATCTGAGTTACTTATGCAACTCGAGTGATCTGAGCTGGTGGACTTGACAGCTTGGCATATTGGATCGAGGTGATCCAAGATTGAATGAGTTAGCACAGATCGAGGTGAACATCATTTGATGTGATTTAACTTGCGATCTGACTGGTTATCATTGGGATGCCTTCGTGGCAATAGGGCCGACTTGAAATAGAGATCTGAGTCGATCTGACGACTCCAGTGATTCGAGTCGATCTGGCAAGTCTAGCGATCCAAGTTGGCTAGGCAACTTCGTCAATCTAAGTTAGTCAGGTGATCTTGCGACCTGAGTTGATCTGGATGGTGACCCGAGTTGATCCGACTGGCAACCCAAGTTGTTTTGGGGACTCGAGTCGATCCAGAAACCCGAGTTGACTCGGCGATGCGAGTCGATCCAATGATCCGAATTACTTATGCGACTGGAGTAATTCAAGTTGGGGGACTTGACAGCTTGGCATGCTAAGGCGACTTCATTGATGAGTTGGCATACTTGTCAGCATTACTATTGTGCATATTAGATTGAGGTGATCCAAGTTTGAATGAGTTGGCATGGATCGAGGTGGACATCATTTGATGCAGTCTGACTAGTTATTGTTAGACGCAGTGTTGAAATGACCCGGGGTCATTTCATATAACCGCTGGGAGGCTTTCGTGGTAGTAGGGCAAGACCTGCGATGAGAACTTAACAAGGTCGCTGGCGGGGTCGAAACTCGTAGGAAAAAATGGATAAAGGAGGCTCTATACAAGGAAAAGAACAAAATTTTCAAGTTATAAAAAACTTAAATCACTAGAGCCATCCATGGAGTCACGCCTAGCTCGTTGGCGACGGGATCCCGGTGAGCTCGCTCACGAGCAAGATCTCGGACAGGATCCGGTCGAGCTCGTTGGCGATCCTCAGGGCGGGGTCAAAAGTCCTAAAAAAATAGACAAAGGAGGCTTCGTACAATGAAAAGAATGAAAAAACTAGAGTTGAAAAAGAAAACCACTCGTGCCATTCATGGAGTCACACCCAACTTAGTGACCCAAATTGATCGGGTGACCCGACCTAACCCGAGTTGGTTAGGTGATGTGGTGACCCGAGCTGATCTGGCTGACGACCCGAGTCGATGTGGCGACCTGAGTTGATCTGGTTGGCGACAAGAATTGATCTGGCAACCCGACCCGATCTAGAGAACTGACCCAACCCGATCTAGAGACCTGACCCAACCCGACCCGACCCAACTTGGCCTGGCAATCTGGTGACCCGAGTTGATCTGGTTGGTGACCCGAGTCAATTTGTTGACCTGAGTTGATCAGGCTGGCATACTTAGTTGACTTCATTGATGAGTTTGCATACTCGTTAGTATTACTATTATGCATATTAGATTGAGGCGATCCAAGTTTGAATGAGTTAGCCTAGCTCGCTTGCGAGTGGGGTCAAAACTCAAATTTGTTAACCCGAGTTGATCTGGCTGGTGACCCGAGTTGATTTGGTGACCCGAGCTGATTTGGCTGGCGACCTAAGTCGATGTGATGATCTGAGTTGATCTGGCTGGCGACCTGAGTTGATCTGGCGATCTGACTTCATCCGTCGACCTGACTCGAGTTGGTCAGGTGATCTAATGACCTGAGCTGATCTGGTTGGCGAGTCGAGTCGAGTCGATGTAGCAACTCGAGTTGATCTGGCTGGCGAGCTGAAATGATCCCGCGACTTGACCCAATCTGGAGACCTTACCCGACCTGACCTGAGTTGGTCTGGCGACCCAAGTTGATCTGGTTGGTGACTCGAGTCGATGTGTTGACCCGAGTTGATCTGGCTGGAGACCCAATTTGATCTGGTGACCCGACTCGATCCAGAGACCCGACCTAACCTAAGTTAGTCAGGTGATTTGGTGACCTGATTTGATCTATCTGGATACCCGAATCGATCCGATGAACCGAGTCGATCGGACGACCCATCCTGATCTGGAGACCTGAGTCGATCCGGTGACCTGCGTCAATACGGTGACCCGAGTCGATTCGAGGACTCGAGTCGATCCGGTGACCCGAGTCGATCTGGCGACCCGAGTCGATCTGATGACTCGAGTTAATTAGGTGACCCAAGTTGTTTTGGCAATACGAGTTACTTATGCGACTCGAGTGATCCGAGCTAGCAAACTAGACAGCTTGGCATATTGGAATGTGTTAACAACATAAGCTGATGTGTTGACCCGAGTTGATCATGTTAGTGACCCGAGTTGATCTAATTAGCGACCTGAGTTGATCCGGTGACCCGACCTGATCAGGAGACCTAACCCAACCTGACCTAAGTTAGTTAGGTGATTTGGTGACCCGAGCTGATCTATCTGGATACTCGAGTTGATGTGGCAACCTAAGTTGATCTGGCTGGTGACCCGAATTAATCTGGTGACCCGACCTGACCTGAGTTGGTTAGGTGATGTGGCAACCTGAGCTGATCTAGGTGATGACCCAAGTCGATGTGGTGACTTGAGTTAATCTAGCTAGCAACCCGAGTTGATCCAGCGACCTATCGCGATCTAGAGACCCGAGTCAAGCCGGCAACCCGAGTCGACCTAACGACCTGAGTGATCTAAGTTTATTATGGTAGTTGGAGTTACTTATGCGACTCGACTGATCTAAGTTGGAGGACTTGACAACTTGGCATACTGAGATGACTTCATTGATGAGTTTGCATACTCATCAGCATTACTATTATGCATATTGGATGTGGTGACCTGAGTTGATCTGGCTAGGGACCTGATCTGGCTGGTGACCTAAGTCGATGTGGTGACCTAAGTTGATCTAGCTCAGGACCCGACTTGATCTGGTGACCCGACTTGATCTAGAGACCCCACCTGAGTTGAGTTCATCGAGCGATCTAGGGATCCAAGATGATCTAGCTGACTACCTGAGTCGATGTGGTGTCCCGAGTCGATCTGGCAACTCGAGTTGATCTGGCTGGCGACCCAAGTTGGCTAGGTGATGTGGCAACCTGAGTCAATGTGGCGATCAAGGCTGATTTGGTTGGCGACCTAAGTTGGTCAGGTGATCTGGTGACCAGAGCTGATCTAGCGACCCGAGTTGATCTAGTTGGCGACCCATGTGATGACCTAAGTTGATTTGGCTAGCGACACGAGTTGATCAAGTGACCCGTCCCGATCCAAAGACCTGAGTCGATTCGGCTATGTCAACCCAGCAACCTGAGTTGACTTGATGACCCGAGTCGACCCCGTGACCTGAGTCGACCTAGTGACCCGAGTCACTATGGTGACCTAATTTATTATGGCTATCTGAGTTACTTATGCGACTCGAGTGATCTAAGTTGGGGGACTTGACATACTGAGATGACTTCATTGATGTGTTTGCATACTCATCAACATTACTATTGTGCATATTAGATTTATGCGATCCAAGTTTAAATGAGTTGGCCTAGCTTGATCGTGAGCGAGGTCAAAAGTTGTAAAAAAAATAGACAAAGGAGGCTCCCTACGACAAAAAGAATGAAAAAACCAGAG
Organism: Chamaecyparis obtusa; assembly: GCA_027943335.1. Classification (NCBI taxonomy): domain Eukaryota; kingdom Viridiplantae; phylum Streptophyta; class Pinopsida; order Cupressales; family Cupressaceae; genus Chamaecyparis; species Chamaecyparis obtusa. The sequence continues at coordinate 6,983 of BSBK01014846.1, read as the reverse complement.
TTAAAAAAAAATCACTCAGGCCATACATGGAGTCACGCCCTTCTTATTGTCGAGCTAGAAGCGGAGACTTGACTATGATAATACTTGAAGAGGAGTATGGGTCAATCATTCAAAAAGTGGACAGACTCACTGGAGATCTAAGTAGGTCAGGCTATCTAGTGACCTGACCTAATCTGGCTGGTGACCCGAGTCGATGTGGTGACCTGAGTTGATCTGGCTCGGGACCCGACTTGATCTGGTGACTCGACTCGATCTAGAGACCCCACCCGACCTGAGTTCATCGGGCGATCTGGTGATCTGAGATGATCTAGCTAACTACCTGAGTCGATGTCGTGTCCTGAGTTGATCTGGCGAACCGAGTTGGCCAGGTGATGTGGTGACCCAAGCTGATCTGGCTGGCGACCCGAGTCGGTTAGGTGATTTGGCGACCAGAGCAGATTTGGCTAGTGACCCAAGCTGATCTGGTGACCTGAGTTGATCTAATTGGTGACTCATGTGGTGACCCGAGTTGATCAAGTGACCTGTCCTGATCTAGAGACCCGAGTCGATCCAATAACCTGAGTTGACCCGGCGACCCGAGTCAACTTGACGACCCGAGTCAACCCAGCGACCTGCGTCGACCTAGTGACCCGCGTCGACCCAGTGACTCGCGTCGACCCAGTGACCCGTGTCGACCCAGTGACCCGTGTCAAACTGGCGACCCATGTCGAACCGGTGACTCGTGTTGACCTGACAACCCGCATCGACCTGGTGACCCAAGTCAACCCAAGTCGACTCGAGGCCCGAGTTGATCTGGCAACCCAAGTCGACCCGAGTCGACCCGATAACCTGAGTCAACCGAGTCACCTGAGTTGATCTGGCTGGTGACCCGAGTTGGCCAAGTAATGTGGCGACCTGAGTCAATGTGGTGACCCAAGCTGATCTGGCGACCACAGCTGATCTGGCTGGTGACCCAAGCTGATCTGGCGATCCGAGTTGATCTAGTTGGGGACCAGTGTGGTGACCTGAGTTGATCTCGCTAGCTACCTAACTTGATCTAGTTGGTGACCCGTGTGGTGACCGAGTCGACCCAGTGACCTGAGTCAATCGGTTGACCCAGTGACCTGAGTCAACTGAGTCAACCCGATGACAAGAGTCAATCGAGTCGACATGGTGACCTGAGATGACCGAGTCAGTCAGGTGATTGAGTCGACCCAGTGACCTGAATCGATTGAGTCGACCCGAGTCGACCAGGAGACCTTAGTAGACTAGGTCGACCCGTGTCAACCCAAGTCAACTTGAGGCCTGAGTCGATCCAGCAACCCAAGTCGACTCGGTGACCCGAGTCGACCCAGTGACCCAAGTCGACCTGATGACCTGAGTCAACCGAGTCGACCCGGTGACCCGAGTTGACCGAGTCGACCCAATGACCCGAGTCAATCGAGTCGACCCGAGTCGACCCAGCGACTGGGGTTTCTGTGGTGACCTAATTTATTATGGCAGTTGGAGTTACTCATTGGCGACCAGAGCTGATCTAGCAACCCGAGTTGATCTAGTTGGCGACCTAACCTGATCTAGCTGGCGAACTAATTTTGTCAGGTGATTTGGCGACAAGAGTTGATTTGGCTGGTGACCCAAGCTGATATGGTGACCTGAGTAAATCTAGTTGGGGACCCGTGTGGTGACTTGAGTTGATCTCGCTAGAAACTTGAGTTGATCCAATGACCCCTCCTGATCTAGAGGCCCGAGTCAACCCGAGTTGACCCGGTGACCCGAGTCACTCGAGTCGACCCGAGTCAATCGAGTCGACCCAGTGACTTGAGTCAACCGAGTCGACCCAGTGACCCGAATCAACCGAGTCGGTCAAGTGACTGAGTCGACCCGGTGACCTGAGTCGACTGAGTTGACCCAGTCGACCTGGTGACCTGAGTCGACAGAGTTGACCCAGTGACCTGAGTCAACTGAGTCGACCTGGTGACCCGAGTCAACTAAGTCGACCTAAGTCAGTCAGGTGATTAAGTCGACCCGAGTTGACCAAGTGACCCGAGTCAACCGAATCGACCGAGTGACCTGAGTCAACTGAGTCGACCCGATGACCCGAGTCAACTGAGTCGACCTGAGTCAACCGAGTCGACCGAGTCAACGTGGTGACCCGAGTCAACTGAGTCGGTCAGGTGACTAAGTCGACCCGAGTCAACCAGAGTCGACTGAGTCAACCTAGTGACCTGAATCAATTGAGTCGACCCGGTGACCTGAGTTGACTAGGTCGACCCGTGTCAACCCAAGTCGACTCGAGGCTTGAGTCAATCCAGCAACCCAAGTCGACTCGGTGACCCGAGTCGACCCAGTGACCCGATGACCCGAGTCGACCCGGTGACCCGAGTTGACCGAGTCGACCCAATGACCCGAGTCAACTGAGTCGACCCGGTGACCTGAGTCAACCAAGTCGACCCAGCGACCGGGGTTTTTATGGTGGCCTAATTTATTATGGTAGTCAGAGTTACTCACTGGCGACTAGAGCTGATCTAGCACCCCGAGTTGATCTAGTTAGCGACCTAACCTGATCTGGCTGGTGAACTAATTTTGTCAGGTGATCTGGCGATAAGAGCTGATCTGGTTGGTGACCCAAGCTGATATGGTGACTCGAGTAAATCTAGTTGCCGACCCATGTGGTGACCTGAGTTGATCTCGCTAGCGACTTGAGTTGATCCAATGACCCGTCTCGATCTAGAGGCTCGAGTCGAGCCAGCAACCCAAGTCGAGCTAGCAACCCGAGTCAACCGAGTCGACCTGATGACCTGAGCCAACCGAGTCGACTCGGTGACCCGGTGACCTGAATCAACCGAGTCGACCCGGTGACCAGAGTCGACTAAGTCGACCCAGTCGACCTGAGTCAACCGAGTCGACCCAGTGACCTGAGTCGACCCGATGACCCGAGCCAACCGAGTCGACCTAGTGACCCGGTGACCCGAATCAACCGAGTCGACCCGGTGACTAGAGTTGACTAAGTCGACCCAGTCGACCTGAGTCAACCGAGTCGACCCAGTGACCCGAGTCGACCCGATGACCCGAGCCAACCGAGTCGACCAGTGACCCGGTGACCCGAATCAACCAAGTCGACCCGGTGACCAGAGTCGACTGAGTCGACTCGGTGACCCGAGTCAACCGAGTCGATAGAGTTAACCCAGTGACCCGAGTCAACCGTGTCAACCCAATGACCTGAGTTGACATGGTGACCTGAGTCAACCAAGTTGACCTAAGTCAGTAAGGTGACTGAGTCGACCCGAGTCGACTCGGTGACCTGAGTCAACTGAGTCGACCTGGTGACCTAAGTCAACTAAGTCGACCCGGTGACCTGAGTTGACCCAGTGACATGAGTCAACCGAGTCGACCCGATGACTTGAGTCAACCGAGTCGACCCTGTGACCTGAGTCAACCGAGTCGACCCAGCGACCTGAGTCACTGTGGTGACCCAATTTATTATGGCAGTCGAAGTTACTGGCTGGCGACCCGAGTTGATCTAGTTGGTGACATAAGCTGATCTGGCTGGTGACCTAATTTTGTTAGGTGATCTGGTGACCAGAGCTGATCTAGCTGGTGACCCAAGCTGATCTGGCGACCTGAGTTGATCTAGTTGGCGACCCGTGTGGTGACCTGAGTTGATCTAGTTGGCGACCCGTGTGGTGACCTGAGTTGATCTCGCTAGCGACTTGAGTTGACCAAGTGACTCATCCCGATTTAGAGGCCTAAGTCGATCCGGCAACCCAAGTCAACCCGGTGACTTGAGTCAACCGCGTCGACCGAGTCAACCTAGTGACCCGAGTCGATCGAGTCGACTCGATGACCTGAGTCAACTGAGTTGACCCGATGACCTGAGTCAATTGAGTCGACCTGGTGACCCAAGTCAACCGAGTCGACCTAAGTCGACCCGGTGACTTGAGTCAACCGAGTCAACCCGGTGACCTGAGTCAACTGAGTCGACCGAGTTGACCTAGTGACCTAAGTCAACCAAGTCGACCCAGTGACCCGACTCGACCGAGTCGACCCAGCGACCCGAGTCGCTGTGGTGACCCAATTTATTATGGCAGTCAAAGTTATTGGCTAGCGACCAGAGTTGATCTAGCGACCTGAATTGATCTAGTTGGCAACCTAAGCTGATCTGGTTGTCGACCTAATTTTGTGAGGTGATCTAGTGACCAGAGCTAATTTGGCTGTCGACCTAATTTTGTGAGGTGATCTAGCAACCAGAGCTGATCTGGCTGGTGACCCAATCTGATCTGGCGACTCGAGTTGATCTAGTTGGCGACCTGTGTGGTGACCTGAGTTGATCTCGCTAGCGACTTGTGTTGATCTAGTGACCCATCCTGATCTAGAGGCTTGAGTTGATCCAACAACCCAAGTCGATGTGTTGATCTAGTGACCCATCCTGATCTAGAGGCTTGAGTTGATCCAACAACCCAAGTCGATCCGAGTCGACCGAGTCGACTCGATCATCCGAGTCAACCGAGTTGACCCGGGTGACCCGAGTCGACCCGGTGACCTGAGTCAATCGAGTCGACCCGGTGACCTGAGTCAACTGAGTCAACCCAGTGACCTGAGTCAACCGAGTCGACCGAGTCAACTGAGTTGACGCGGTGACCCGAGTCAACCAAGTCGATCGATTCAACCCGGTGATCCGAGTCGACCTGAGTCGACCGAGTCGGTTAGGTGACTGAGTCGACCCGATGACCTAAGTTGACCGAGTCGACCCAGTGACCTGACCTCAATTGAGTCGACCCAGTGACCCGAGTCAACTGAGTCGACCCCAATGACTCGAGTCAACCGAGTCGACCTGGTGACCCAAGTCAACTGAGTCGACCGAGTTGACCCGATGACCCGAGTCAACTGAGTCGACCCAGTGACCCAAGTCGCTGTGGTGACCTAATTTATTATGGCAGTTAAAGTTACTAGCTGGCGACCAGAGCTGAGCTGGCAACCTGAATTGATCTAGTGGGGTGACCTAAGCTGATCTGGGCTAGTGACCTAATTTTGTCAGGTCATCTGGAGACCAGAGCTGATCTGGCTGGTGACCCAAGTTGATCTGGTGACTCAAGTTGATCTAGTTGGCGACCCGTGTGGTGACCTGAGTTGATCTTGCTAGCGATTTGAGTTGATCCAGTGACCCGTCCTGATCCAGAGGCCTGAGTCAATCCGGCAACCCAAGTGCGACTCGGTGACCCGAGTCTATCGAGTTGACCGAGTGACCTGAGTCAACCGAGTCGACTCGATGACCCGAGTCAACCGAGTCGACTCGATGACCCGAGTCAACCGAGTCGACTGAGTCGACGTGGTGTCCCGAGTCGGTCAGGTGACCGAGTCGACCCGAGTAAACCAGAGTCGACTGAGTTGACCTAGTGACCTGAATCAATTGAGTCAACCTAGTGACCTGAGTCGACTAGGTCGACCCGTGTCAACCCAAGTCGACTCGAGGCCTAAGTTGATTCGGCAACCCAAGTCGACTCGGTGACCCACGTCGACCGAGTCGACCCAGTGACCCGAGTTGACCCGATGACCCGAGTTGACCCGGTGACCCGAGTTGATCAAGTTGACTGAGTTGACTGAGTCGACCCAGCGACCAGGGTTTTTGTGGTGACCCAATTTATTATGGGCAGTCGGAGTTACTCACTGGCGACCAGAGCTAATCTAGCGACCTGAGTTGATCTAATTGGTGACCTAACCTGATCTGGTTGGTGAACTAATTTTGTCAGGTGATCTGGTGACAAGAGCTGATCTGGTTGGTGAACCCAAGCTGATATGGCGACCTGAGTAAATCTAGTTGGTGATCCGTGTGGTGACCTGAGTTGATCTCGCTAGCGACTTGAGTTGATCCAGTGACCCATCCCGATCCAGAGGCCCGAGTCGAGCCGGCAACCCAACTCGACCTGAGTCAATCGAGTCGACTCGAGTCCACCGAGTCGACCCAGTGACCCGAGTCAACCTGGTCAACTCGATGACCCGAGCCAACCGAGTCGACCCAGTGACCCGGTGACTCGAATCAAACTGAGTCGACCCGGTGACCAGAGTTGACTAAGTCGACCCAGCTGACTTGGTGACCTGAGTCGACAGAGTTGACCTAGTGACCTGAGTCAACCGTGTTGACCTGATGACCTAAGTTGACCTGTGACCCAAGTCAACCAAGTCTACCTAAGTTAGTAAGGTGACTGAGTTGACCCGAGTCGACCTAGTGACCTGAGTCAACCGAGTCGACCTGGTGACTCGAGTCGACCCAGTGACATGAGTCAACTGAGTCGACCCAATGACCTGAGTCAACTGAGTCAACCGAGTCGACCCTATGACCTGAGTCAACCAAGTTGACCTAGCGACCCGAGTCACTATGGTGACCCAATTTATTATGGCAGTCAAAGTTATTGGCTGGCGACCTGAGTTGATCTAGTTGGTGACATAAGCTGATATGGCGACCAGAGCTGATCTAGCTGGTGACCCAAGCTAATCTGGTGACCCAAGTTGATCTAGTTGGCGACCCATGTGGTGACCTGAGTTGATCTCGCTAGTAACTTGAGTTGACCCGATGATCCATCTTGATCTAGAGGCCCGAGTCGATCCGGCAACCCAAGTCGACCTGGTGACCCTGAGTCAACCGCGTCGACCGACTCGACCCAGTGACCTGAGTCAACTAAGTTGACCTGATGACTTGAGTCAACTGAGTTGACCCAATGACCGGAGTCAACTGAGTTGACCCGATGACCTGAGTCAACTGAGTTAACACGATGACTCGAGGCAACCAAGTCGACCCAAGTCGACCGAGTCAGTCAGGTGACTGAGTCGACCTAAGTCGACCTAGTGACCTGAGTCGACCGAGTCAACCGGTGACTCGAGTCAACAGAGTCGACCGAGTCGACCCAGTGACCCGTGTCAACCGAGTTGACCTGGTGACCCGAGTCGATCGAGTCGACCCAGCGACCTGAGTCACTATGGTGACCTAATTTATTATGGCAGTCAGAGTT
>BSBK01014845.1:0-36142 GCA_027943335.1 Chamaecyparis obtusa | reverse complement strand
ATAATAATTACTTTTCTATTAATTCATGTCTCAACATAAAATAAATTCAGATTGTCATTTGAGTAAGCATTCACATCCAAATAGAAACATTTCAACATTCAATAGTGGTACACTCACACCTTCCCTACTGCATTTCTTCTAGAGATTACATACACACAAGAAATAATATTTAACTACACTAGAATATGTACATATTTCACCCTTTTACTGTTTAAACTACCTTATTCCAATACAATTTCTATAAAACACACACCTGAAAGTATTATCACAATGATCAGTTGAATTTAATTAATCTTATTTTAAACACAAAGCATCCTAGGATTTTGAGTGTTTAAGTAACATGAAAAGAGTACATCATAATGGTAATCAAATCTCCATCCACTAGGATACAAAATCATAATGCAACAACATAACTTTCTAATTACTGAGTCTATTATGCAGAAAGATAATACCAAGATAGAATCTCTTAAAACACCTGACATAACTTCCAAAGGTAAACTCCTGATAAACATAAGATAAATTTGGGCAAAGAGCATCTCATGATGCCATCGACCATAATGTAGGTAACAATCACTGCATCCACATGAATGACTCATCCCTACTCTAAGGGTCTCTAGAGTGTGATTCAAGACCTTATCCTACATCTCCTAGTTCATGGAAAACATCGATACACACTCCAAATAGTCCTCTTGGCGAATTCTCCCTCACAAGGAACCAACATGACCTTTGCCTTCAAAAATGACATTCAGCACCACACCATAAGGATGTTCGTGCTAAAGGGGTAACCAAGGGAGGCACTACATCATGATCAATATCTACATCATCTTCTAGTTATTCACAATCTTCTTCTTCCATCGCATTAAACCTCATCAGTCTTCCTCTTGGATCATGTCTAACAACAAACAACCAACCTGATTTATGTGGAACCTCTGAGTAAAATACCTTCTCACATTGGTTTGGAAGAACATAGGGCTCATCCCCAACTTAGCTCAAACCACCTTGTATTAATCATTGGAAATCCATTGTCATGTTCAATAAAAGTTCTATCAGGATCATTTTTATTAATTTATAGCCTGTATCATCTTACGAAGAAGAGAACTAATCTAAAGTAATAAGGTCACACTCAAGTATATCATCCAAAATGTCATACTATCAATTTTTAGACTCTTGAGGATGTAAGTCATTTCTAGATGAAATGTTAGTCACCTAAAAGACTGCACTTATCCCAGAATCATAAGTTTTCTTTGTGTCATCCAACTTTTTGATGCAAAATTTATGACCATTGTAAAACGTATCCTTGTGGTGTTTGACCTGCAAAAATATGTCAAACATGTATAAATTATTGTATCGAGAGCTCATAAATGTACAGGTGATTAACAAATTTATACGTACCTAGAAATATCTTAAACCATGTGCTAAATCTATTTCCCTTTGCGTAACATTTGGATCTCTGTTACGATGAGCTTCATTAAGTAATGAAGACACAACTTCCCATGTTAATGTGTGACCTAAATGATGGCATCATTCAATCCATACTATTATCCAATCTTGATTGTTTGCAATATACAAATGTATTGCATCCCACTCTCGAGCAGTTGTACAAAAAATAAATATACAACTTACAACCGACCATTTTTTAAGATTAAGGATTAATGAACAACTACAATAACATCTTGTAATTTATTACCTCTCACTTTCGTTATTCTACCTTTCCCCACCAAATACTCCCCTTCAAATTTTCTAATGGTGTCAATATCCCAAATGCGATCTATATGGATCTTTGCGGCAAGATTAGGAAGATATCCAGTAACATACACCATAGTCTCGTATACCATATATCATACCATGATAGAACCCTTAGGACATTCTCTTTTCCAAACCAAAGCCTTAAAAAATTTCAGGTGCCTCTCAACCATCCACATTGACCGAGTGTGTACGGGTCCACACAATTCAATCTCCTCAACTTGGTGTATGAGGTAGTGCTCTTATGCATTAAAAAAGGTTGAAGGTAGACACTTTTGCATTTCACACATTAGATGATGAATTCTTCTCTTCCAATATTTTATATCTTCTTTATGGATTTCTTTAGATGACAACCACCCAGAAGACATTCAAGACACAAAAATATATAAATATGAGACTTTAAAATATATATAACAAATTGAATAGATATCATTCCTTACCTCATGTATTTTCCAAGATCATATATAACTTGTTTGATTTTATCATCAAAGTTCTTTGGGAGAGATAGTGTAATGTCCCCACCAGGGAACCCATAAGGAATCAGATCTATGACCTAAAATTTACAACTACTTTTTTTTTTTTTACATTCTCAGATATCATCATTACCACTCACAAGTACATTCCTTAAGGTTCCCTTATTGAATTTAATTACCATTATTAAGTATTTCATTTTATTACTTAATCTAACAAATTCTATTTCCATTACAACTTCAATTTACATTGATTCCATTTCACATCAAAACTAATTACATTAATGAACTAGTGGAATTAATTTCTTTTACTGAATAACACATAATTCACATTTAGAAGTGAAACAAGCACACATTACTTATCACATCCACTAAGTTCATTTATTCTTACATATTTATTTACTCGTTAACATTATCTATGCTCAACTCAATTGCATCATCAAAACTCAATTAAACTTTTCCAATAAGACTCACTTCCTATTTTCTTTTCAAGACAAGAATAGAAAGAGTGTAAAGTACTTAACCATGTATTGATAACCAACATAAATCATTGAATGAATCATTTTTTTCATAAGTTTAACTTCCACAAATTATCATCTATAACCTTGTACAAGTCTAGTTAAGAATTGAGATTAAAACCTAGTTTGAATAACCACACATTACTCATATTGAACTATACATTTAAGAATTCACTTCTCATCACTATTTTAATAACATACAGGTTTCTTACCCTTATTATTTCACTTGGAAATACCCTTGAACCCTTAGCATATCTTTTCACTAACCATATATCAAAAGAGGTTTACATCCGCAAGTACTTTCATTACAAAGATTTGCATAGAACCATTACTTTCAATTTCATTCAAAATTCAGAAGAGATATAAGGTGGGAATTTTCTCATTGATTTAACCATACTCAATCCCCTTTTCAAATTCATAATTCTACCCTTCCCTTATACATAGCTTATTTCTTACAATTTCCTCTTACATACATAATCACAGTTACTACACATTGGTCAAAGCCATATAGAAAGATAATTACATCAAGTTTCCCAAAGCCCATAATACATCTTTACATCTTGATAACAAAAGATAGAGACACATGATACAAGAACAAAATCTTTGCCACTGAACAACTCGAAATCTAAATCACAACACGAACCACAAATAATACCTCGAAAGAGATTTTCCACCCAACCATGTGAAACTAATAAAGTTCCACCTCCTGTGCTAGGAGATAGAACCAAGGTACTCTCAAGACCTTAAGGCAATCTAAGTCTCAAACACCAATAAATCCAAGGCTCAAAAGAACAAGAATAAATCACATAAAGTATCATCATAATATAACACCGAAGTAAAGGTTCTAGGAGAGCACCTAAGTGAGTGTCATCACACAACCTATGTATTGGGATCCTCTTTGGTAGCCATGTAACCCCGGTCCCCCCTTTATGAATAGGGATCCACCTTGGCAATTATCCCCGGTCTCGGTACTCCAATCAGGTCTCTATGGCCATTATTATGTTTTCTTTCATTATATTTTGAATCCCCCCTTCCCAGGTTAATTTTTAAGGTTGTCACTTTTTACAAACCCACCCATAGGATCATCCAGCAACCACTTTAGGGTTCCAGCACCTATGGTGAGCCACTCACTTAAGGTTCATATTCCCTTACCCCATCACAAGCCACAAAACTAGATAACACTTCCAAGTCCTGATTCATAGGTTTAGGAAACTCCCCTGTGCACTCAGGCCCTCAGAACAAGTCGTAACCTTAGCCATATACATAATAGGAACTATTGGAAGAGTCTCTATCACAAGACATCTCAAAGGAAATCATAAAAATTTTCACATGCACAAGTAAAAACTTCCCAAGGCTCATTTATAGGTCTAAGGAACCCTCCCGTGCACACTGGCCACCAAGACAAGTCCTAGCCTCATCAACTAAACTCAAATCTATGCCAAGTGAAAAATCATCACAAGTAAACCATATAACCTCAACAAAACAAGAAATGAACATGTTTAAATTTTACACAAAATTTCATATGCCAAAACACAATGCTCTTCAAAATCTCACGTGCTTGAATTATAACTAAGTTTGATTTTTCTAAAAAAACTAAGATCTAGAAGTTACATCTTAACTCCTATAAATCTGGAACCTATCTCAATCATCTCAGAAGGTACCTAATTTCTTTATACAAGTATAACTTAAAGTATAAGAAATTAAAGTATCGTAACTTATACTTAAATGTTATACTTCTATAAATCTTGTAAATATTAAGCCCCTGAAACCCTAAAAACTCCAAACAACTTTCTATATAAACTCATACGACCATGAATTAATTCCCATATGACACTTTACTAAGTGTCGTATGGGTATGAATACAATATCGTACGACACTGTAACACACTATCACAAAATTAAATTTAAACTTCTCGAAAACACTTAAAAATTAGTTTTTTAACCCATACAACAATGTATGCATTCCCATACAACCTTTGACCAAGTTTCATATGAGTATGAATACAATGTCATACGATACTGCAGCACATTTTAATGAAATTAATCCAAAATTGCTCGAAAGGGCCAAAAAAATGACTTTTTAAGGAATGGAGAGTGCTTGGGAAAGGTTCCTTGAGATCAACCTAATATAGGGACCTTAGAACCACATTGAAAACACATCCTCAACACTACCTAAGTCTCAGATAAGATTGAATCAAATTAAAAACATAAATTCATGGAGAAGGTCTGCAAAAAGGGAAGATGGGGAAGAGGGACCGCAACCTTTCCTAAACCAAACCAAGCCTTCCTAACTTCCCTAAAAATTCACAATCAACTCAAAAACAATATAATACACCATCATACATGATCAAAACATCTCTACCATTCTAGGAAGAATTCACAACAATAAATATTTAAACATTCATAAAAATTTACTTTCTGAAACCATATATAAAACACATAGAAACAAATCATATATAAGTTTTTCTTTCCAATCCAAAGTAAAATATCATATGCTCACCCATCAACATATCTTTCATATACACAATCATACACATAGGGAGAATGGAGATTCATCCCAGTTTAGACCCTACCTAGAGTCCTGCGGAGAATCCTCTTCCAATGGCTGGAGCATTCTCTAAAAATTTCCAAGCCTTATGTTGTTATCCTCCTCGATATCTTCCTCCAGCATCCAATCTTCCAACAATACACACATGATTTCCCTCCAAATAGATAACTCTCAAACTCACAGAAGAACTCCAATAAATCTTCTGGAAAAATCTATGTAGAAAGCCTCTAAATTTTCCTAAAGCCTTCCTCTCCCAACCATACCAAAAATGAAAATATTTATCCTCCAATTGTGTGGTTGGAGGAGTTTCTTTATGGGAAGCAACCTCTCTAACTTCCATAGTTGGTTGGAGGACCAAACAATTCTCGTAAAAGACTTAATCAAAGTTTTAATAATTTTAATTAAAATGGCTTTAAAAGAAGACCATAACAAGAAAGACAACCAAATAGCTTCCAAGGAAAACACAAAGCACAATTGGGAAGCAACTAGCCTAACTTCTAGGAGGTCTCGAGTTCAACTCCCTCCTAGATAGGTAGTTTTACTACAAAGAGCATTTATTTTATTATTACTATTATTAATATTATTTTCAATTTTTATTTATTTAATACACTTCATTGAATTCACTTCAAATAACATACCACTAAAAAAATCAATAAATCCATACAAATATTATTAATTATATAAGCATGGGTATATGTGTGTTCACCCACATATGCACATACTTATATAACATACAATCAATATAACACATACATAATAAATATATATACATGTACTTACAAGGATAAATCCAACTCACATCATTAATCTCATAACCACATCAAATCACAAGATCACATCACATACTGCATTCAACTTCCCCAACTAGGGTAATCTACTAAGCAAAAATCTAAGTCCATGTTAACCTTGAGAGTAAACTTGGTAATACCTCCACACAACAACAGTTCAAGGATTTTTAAGGCATGATCAGACCTATGTAGCCAGGTGGAGTCGATGTCTGGTACCTGCATCCTGCAACACCAATCAAGTACACCAATACATGTATATGTGTGTGTGTGTGTGTGTGTGTGCGCATGAAAACAATTGCAAAAAAGAAGGGAGAGTGCGACATCATGTAGACCTCCTGGAGGAGTAACTACGACTACCTCCCCTCTTCTGATAGTCACATTAGATAAAGCATAATTGGAGTAGTGTGGTTAGTATGAAAATTATCTCTTTTCTATATTGTATAATAATAATGAATCATAACATAGTCATGTAAATATAAATCATATATTATCTTTCACAAACCCATTTAACCATCAGACATGTACTCAAAATGTCCCATTATCAAATCAAGATAAACAAACCATATAACCATAAATGCATTAATCATAACTAATCCCAAGTAACATTATTAGAGAATGTAATAGATCTAACCCTTAAGTGATTATAATCAATTAACCTAAGGTAAACATAAATATTAATAATGAGCATTTCAAAAAAGAAGCATATAAATCTATAAGGTGATCCTTTTAGCATTAAGGTCCTAAACCATCATTGACACACAAGAAGATGTATAGTAACATACCTATGCAATATTATTTCCCATATTAAATATGAAGTTATGGTGAGTTGTAAGAGGTTCGGTTTAAGCATCCATCACAAGAAGGATCATTCTCACATATAGTCCTCCTTAATTTCAAGTGAACATAACCAAGACTTAATAGGGTTGGAGGGCATTATAGATAGGGGTAGCACGTACTGCAACAATTATAAAAATAATCATGTCATTCTTTTCTCACATAATACAATGAGAAGTACATGTAGTTTACAAATATATTGTAAATACAAAAGAACATGACTTACATTGATGAAGGTATGTCAATCATGCATTTTTAACCCTAGCCCAAATTCATTTTTCTTTGATATGGCACTACTTATGTTTGCAGTAAATCCTATGGGAAATCAAATTTTTCATATGACTTCTTTTATGGCATCACTTTGCTACTCTATTAATAACCAAGGAAGGGCACTTATATTAATCTGTTCTCCATTTCTATTTGATTCAATGAAATTTTTCATTGCATGATTGGATTCATGAATGTCGCTACAAATTCTAACAATTTTTTCTTTGTCATGTCTTCCATCCAATATCTTCCATAATGTCTCTATTACATTCCTTCCAATATGCATAGTATCAAACAAATGCACAATTTGTAGTTGCTCATAGTAGGGAAACCTACTAAATTGTCTGGGATAAATTTTTAGTGCCTTTGGAAGGTGCTCAGTAGTATTTCCTTGATGAAATTCATGATCATCAATCACATAATCAGAAAAGAAAACACAATATAAATATACAAATTCTAAACATAAACCATTAGGTAGAATGGTATTACCTTGACGATTAATTCTATTATATTCCAACTTCCATAGGGAAGGTGTCATTCTCCATGGCTTAGATGTAGTCTCTTCTTTCCCATTGAAAATATGTTTTTTGATAATTTGATAGTTATTATTTTTGTGGAGAAAGTGTCTATGCTCATCAAACACCTGCTTTCCTAAACTTTTTAAATGATGAGATTTCATGTTTGTGTTACAAGTAGCAGTTTTCGTTGCACCAAAATATCAACCTATTAATGCCTGATACAACCACTAGACTTATAGAACACAGGAGGTTATTAAACCATGTCATGAATCTTGAAGGGAGATGTTGGTGGTTAGTCCAACAATCCCCCTCTCAGTGTCACCTGAGGGGATTCAAAGCTATGACCAAGCTCTAATACCACTTGTTACAAGTAGTGGTTGTCGTTGCACCAAAAGATCAACCTGTTAATGCTCAATACAACCACTAGACTTATAGAACATATGAGGCTGTTAAACCATGTCATGAATCCTAAAGGGAGACGTTAGTGGTTAGTCCAACAGTTTAGACGACAAACTAGACATGCAAATTTTCCCTTTGTTTGAAGACCTACAAGATAATGATACAATTGGATTAAATATGTTAATTTTTATATTTAGAATTATGATATGTAAATTGAATTCACCATAACATATCAGAAAAATATGTTAGCCCTAGGGCATCAGGTATTGTCATTACAAGCATTGCATGAAATTGAAATTGTCTGTCTCCTATTGGTCTAGAGATGTCATACATAGTGACACGATTCCATAACTCCACCAACTCATCGATAAGAGGCTCAATATATACATTCATATCTTTAACTTGGTATTTACCTAGTTGAATGAACAACAACATTACATAATTATTGTGAGCATTTTACTGTAAGATTTATAATTACATGCAGATAACTATTAAATGATCAAATACCTAGAACAATCATTGCCAACATAATGTGCTCCCTCTTTATTGACATCCATGGAGGAATATTATTGTTGATGACAAAAATAGGTCAAAGAGAGTAAACAAATCTTACCTCTCCAAATGGATTGACACCATCTATTGCCACTGAAAGCTTGAGATTTTGAGGTTATTCGATAAAGTGTGGCCACTTTTCCTCTATGTCCTTAAATACAAAACCATCCGCAGGCATTCAAATAATCTCATCTCGACTCCTATTGTGTGCATGGTAATCCATAAATTGTGCCAAGTGACTACACCTAAATAATCTTTGCAAACGTGGTATAATGAGGATGTAATGAAGAACCTTGTGAGGCACCTTTTTTGTTATTTGATCTTTTTGATATCTAATCATATGACATTCAGGGCATTCTTTTACAAATTAATGTTCTTTACGATAAATAATATGATCATTGGGACACGAATCTATTGCTTGATACTCTATTCCAATATCTTTTATAGTGCCACATAATTCTTGGTATGAGCGAGGGAGAATATTCGATAGTGGTAACAAAACCTCACCTATCAATCTATAGAAAAAAATATATGTTGTTAATATTAACAATATTTATGGTACATGTTTCACTCTTTAATTACTATAATGACATATATGACATACCTTAGCATGCATGACATTGTTATGTTTGATAAACCATTCATAACCTTCAAGTTCAATAACAAAAATACAATAGAGAGAAGAGTTGTTTGGGAGCCTTTGTAAAGGGTCATGGCTGCCTTCTCAAGTAGAGGTATATCATGGATGACATCAACATCATCCTAATCATCATCATTAGTTGTGTTAGTACCAAATGTTTCATGGATCAATGTATTAGTACCATCATCTTCAAATGTGTTATCTAGCGCATGATCGTCATCTTCCATAGGATCATAATCTTCAGCTTCAATATTTGCACCTCCATGATCCGCCACTTCCAAAGCCATATTCTCCATATTCGCACCTACATAGTCCATATTGCGTACTCCCCTAGGGAGGTTGACCTATATAAAAATGATGAACACAAATAAACCATGATTATAATCTCATCATCAAGTGTGTATATATATATATATATATATATATATATATATATATATATATATATATATATATATATATATATATATATATATATATATATATATATATATATATTGTTAAATAAATATAATGAAAAACTTACCAATTCATGATAATCAAACCCTTCTTCAATGTGACCATTATCCCTACAATGTCTCTTAGTTGTTCTAATTATCAATCATCTAGTGTTTAAGCCCTTACAAATATTGCAGGGACGATAATATTTTCCATCGCCTTTTCTTTTCAAGTTAGACCACAATCTATTGATCGTATCCCCATTACCTTCTTCACTTGGATTGTTTGACATGATCCTTCTTCACTTAGATTATCTATAACCTAATTTTATATAAAAATTGAAAATTTAGTTATGAAATGATGTTGTAGTATAGTATACCAAATTGAAACACTTTTGTTATTAGAGTCTTCCACCTCAAACTCTTTCCTATTGTGGCAAGAAAGAAAGATATTCAAATAATATAGTAGTTTGTAAATCAAAATAAAATATCATATATATTATACACAAAATATATCAGAAGTGCATCAAATTTGACCAAGCACTACTAGGAGCTAGACCTGGCAACAAATGGACTTGTGATGATCTTCAAAATAATACATTTGTTGCAAGGTATAAGGTCCCAATAGTGCTTACGCAAATCTGCATGGTGAAGGTTGTATATGTTGTGTATGTGTGGCGCATAAAGAAGGGGGCTTTTATCTTTGATCTTAAATGACAAATATGCCTATCTAACACTTTTTGAGGGTGTAGGGAACAACAAATGGAGGCAACTTGAGACCACAAACGAAGGCAAGTTGTTGATTGAGGGTCCAGGGAACAACACCCATAAGTACTTTTATCGAATTGCAAATTTGAATTTTGAACCATTGTGTGAATATAGAACATGGATGTAATCTGAGAAAGTAACAAAATGTAGACACGACAGATTAATTTTTTTTTATTCTACATTACTTAGTATTTGAGTGCATGTTCCATCTACAACTTGATCGAGTCTTATTTGTTGCTTCAATTTTGTGTTGACTGTCCTGTAGAAGTACACAGTTTTGTATTTCCCCAATATGTTATTAAAAAAATAATAATAGAATAAAATACTTGTTGAGAAAGATCATCATAGGGGTATCAAAAACTCGAGATCCAAAGGTAACTCAACATTATAAGACTCTTACATTCAACCTTCATCTCATACACCTAATAAATAGGAGATGAAATACATGAAATTGAAAAATTACATTACAAAACAATGAGCTAAAACTACCTATAAAAGTAGTACCCAATCTATATACAAAACATTTAACTAATGAATTGTGTTTTTCTTCTCATCTTCACTACCAAAATAATCACCCCTTTAATCTAACTTCACTATGCAAGTCCAATTTAGCGACCATGTGCCTGTCATCCTCAATCAAGACTAAGGAACACTATAGGCAAATACACTATCTAAATTTTCTACATTAAAAGTAACTATACTGCAAGCTTCTATCAATAAGAAAATAAAATTTAAAATTAATTACTTGCAACTACAACATTAGAGAAAAGTTGAACTTTATTTATGCCTTGTTGGATATCTATACAGTTTCATAAATATCCCATTTTTACATAGGATAAGAGCATAGTGATAGAAGATAGATCCATTTTGTGCATAACCAATAGATTGCATCTTTCAAGAATTGCATCTTTTTAGAATTTTTTTTGAATGTTTCAAGGAACCAGTAGTTCTACAATTAAATCACCATAACTTTCCCATTACTTAATAATCACATATGGCACAGACTCTCTTAAAACTCACAATACATTGCATGTGTAGTACAAAAATCATGAGATTCTAAAGAAGGCCTCACTCTTAATCAACCAAATCTTCCTTGTACCACACAAAAAAATATGTGATAACTATGTCTACTCGAACCTTAATTGCTTAAGAATTTATCATATCAGATAAAGTATGTTTAAGAATTGTTGGGACTGGTCCTTTGGCGTGTATTAAACATAATCAAATTTTCATCATATTATTATCACTCTATTTATTTGTTGTAAACATGCCATTGGTTCAATTTTATAAAAAGAAATTGTGTTAAATGCATTTAAAATTATCTTCATTATCTTCTGATTGTCTAAATGCTTCTTTATTTGTTAGCCAATTAATACATGCTAGTATATAAAGAAGACAATCAGAAGACAATGAAGATTTGTCTAACCAATAGTCTACAAAATTAGACCTTTATTTGGCTAGGTCAAATCTTCCTTCGTGATAGCAGTCTACAGAAATAGATCTTTATTTTAAATGCATTAAACACAAAATTGAATACACTAAACTGAGCAAATAGCATGTTTACAACAATTATCATAACTCACAACCAAAAATGAAACAATGGCATGTTTATAACTGATTAAGAGTGCGACCTTCTTTAGAATCTCATTTTTTTGTACTACGCATGCAATGTATTGTGAGTTTGAAGAGATTTTGTGCCATGTGTGATAGAACCTACTTTATCTAATATGGTGCATTGTTAAACAAATTAAGGGTAGAGTAGTTATAAACTTAGTTTTTATGGGGACAATGAAGATTTGTCTAAAAAATAGTAGGTTTTCTTTAGTATTTCATGAATTTTTACCACATATACCATTTCAAGCCTTTGAGTCCTGGAGACAATTCGAAATAGGACTTGCTTTGTTGAGTGAGGGCTAATTAGGCTTATGAGAAGACCATTTGGGGATGGAAGTATACACTAGTCCAAGGATGGAAGACTGAGATTGAGATGTGGTTAGTAACTTTGAAAAGGGTATTTGAAAAGGTAAGTACTTTTTCAGGTTGTTTGGAGACTTTGGGTGTAATTTGCTGAATTTTGTGTGTTTAGGGCTACTAGATAGGCCTAGAAGTGTTGTAGAAGAAAAATGGTGTAAGTTGAATAGATTCGAGTGAATGGGGTGTTGAAAATTGGTGAATAGACCATGATGAGATGATACTTGTGTTAGGAATAGTCCCAAGAGATAACTGAGAGGGGGGGGGGGGGGCATGAATCAGTTACCTACAAGTTTAAATTATTTATCTAATTAAGTATACTTAAACATTAAGCATAAACACAATGAAAGAACACCTAAACACAGCACCAATATTTTGGTTACAGGGAAACCCAAATAGGTAAAAACCCTGGTGGGCATTAACACCCACTATTTATCTGTACTAGTGTATTATGATCCCTCTTAGGAGACCTTACAACCCTGTTAGGAGTTGATCTTTACAATGCATTTAGTACAGTGACCTGGTCAAGAGTCAGACCCTATTAGGAGTCTTTTACAATTAACCATGTGTATCATCTTAAAATGGAACTACTTACATGTTAAGAGAATTTAGCCCTCTGAGTAAGTGGTTTGGGGGTTATGTTTGGTTCCTTCATTGGGTCTTTGCATGTATTCGGCTTTCTCCTCACTTTCCACTTCTTCTCCGTGCTTGATTCCTTCATTCTAGGTGAAATTAGGGTTAAGGTCATGAGGGCTTTTCATGATTTTTTCTCTTCCATGACTCTATTTTCTAGGTAGGATTCAAAAATGAGACCTCCTAGTCCTTCATCACATAAAATGGAGGATTTTCTATCTATTCCATCATCTAGTCCTGTTCAGATATCAATTTCTAGGTTTCTGACATCTCTAGGACCTCTGTTGTAGAACCTGGCAAAGTTAGGGTCTGAGGTCAAAGTCGACCTCAACCCTAACTAGGTCAAGGTTGACCTCAACCCTGACCAGGTCAGGGTCGACCTCGACTTTGACCTCTTCCCGCTAGGATTTGAAATTTTCATTTGCCGACAGTATGGTTTTCGGGAAAATTATTTTTCTGCCTCCAGGTCGACTGTTTCGGGCTCTGAAATAGTAAATCCTTTAATTGTATTTAATCAAGGTATATTTTTTAAAGGTGAGGACCTAATTGGGATTTAATTCTCCAAGGTGGCCCATCTAGAGGAGTGTGCCCTAGATCACTATAAAAGGAGGCCTTCCTCTCTCATTTTATACATATCTTTCAATCAAGTGTTCACACTCAAGCTCTCAAGGTGATCAAGCAAGTATTCTATTCAAGAATTCAAGTCTTCTTCTCCATCCAAGTTCTCCATTGAAGATCAAAGATTCAAGCATTCAAGCTATTGAAAGGATTTGGCTCAAGCATTCAAGATCTATCATTCAAACCCTAGATCTAGCCACCATGGTGGTGTGATCTTCCTTCAAGATCCTGTGTTCATCTTCAAGATCCATATCATTGTTTCCTCAAGGTGGATTTCAAGCTTACAATCATGGAGGTTTGATGATGTTATGTTCAAGCTTTCATATCAATATATTTGATTACATTCCAAATACATTAGCATATCTATTGAACTGCATAGCTTCATTGTTAGATTCATTTCTACTACTTGCTAGCATTCTCCTATTTCAATTTCAATATTAAGGTTGATTCCAAACTGGGGTTTGACCAAGGCAAACCTCCCCCCCCCAAACAAACAAAACACCATTTTTCTTGTAGGTACAGGTGTGAAATCTTAGATTTGAGAGTGAATTTGGATACCCTTTTTGATAATCTTTCAGGATCTGCGAACAGAATTGGAATCAGACTTCAAATAAATAATGTGGTCTTTGACCTTTTAAAAGGTCAAAGTTGACCTGTGTGAATTTGGAGAAAAGATTTCTATGTTTTTTCCTCCATGACATTTCCAATCCAGAAGAGGTGACAGAATCTTCAGAAAGTTCATACAGAAGCCAAAATTTAGTATTTTCCAGATCTGCCCTAATTCAAGGTTACTATTTGCATTTCAATTATTTCAATATCAAACATAATACATTCTACCTAGGGGAAACATTATATTTATTCTTTCTTCCATATTTTCCATCAAAGTGATCTGATTCTGCATTAGCCCTTTTAGGTTGATCAAATTGGATCTCCATGGTGGGAATTTGGGTTTGAGAATAGATCCCTTTTCCCCCTTAACATTATAAATATGGGTGAATACATTTTACCTCTATATATTTTTGTGAACCCGACAATCTTACTCTCTTTCTTTTTGGTGTTAGATTTCCTTTTTAGATCTAGTTTATGCTCTAGCATTTCAAAATTCAGAAAAATCTATATATTCAATAAAAATACAAAAATATTTTATGGCAATTGTTAAGATGCTTTGGTGTGTAGTTATGTTCTTCATTACTCTTCTTTTAGCATCTCTTTATCATACCTATGATGTTTATGAAAGTACTATTCATTTTATTATGTTGATGACCCTTCACTTTGCTCTTGCCTATGCTTTTGTAAAGTTGGCTGAAACTAGTCTACCTACATTTAAAATGTTTGTTAGAGATTTATGTGGTAGCCTTATTCATCTTTTGGATTATGTGAAGAATTGGGTAGATGACACATCACCTCCTAATCTTCCTAATCCTCATCCTATCAATCCTAATCCTAATCCTAATCTTCCTATTCTGATACCTACTTCTCCATCTATTAATCCTTGCTCTTCCCATACTTATGATGGGATTCAAGCTATCATTTAGGATGTGGATGTGCAAGATTTCTTTGATTTACCTTCTCCTCTGATTCATGATGATATTAAAGGAAAGGGTAAAGAAACTTCTTCCAAACCTATTATCCCACTGTATACAACCTTTACTCATGAACATGATAAACAATCACCTCTTGTAGAAGCTTTGCATGATATTTACACTACTGGATATAATATGGTGACTAAACAAGGTTATAATGGTTTAGGGTTAGGAGTTAATGGGCATGGTATTAAGTTTCTAATTAACATCCATCCTAAATCGGATATGAGTGGTCTCAAAACTTCTAAATCTCAAGTCAAGTTTATTGGTGTGGATCTTCATCCTCCCCTTAATGCTCATCTCTCTCCATCTCTAATGGATAATCCTAACACTCATCAAGAAATTGCTCAGACAGTATATGTGGAGCTAATGAATTCTAAGAAGGAAATATTTAGACCTATGCCTATTGATGCTTTGTACAAATTTAAATGTCCTTTCCACTATCGTAATACTCATTTTCTTGCCGATTGTAACCACTTCAAATTATATGTTAGGGATAGGGCAGGGCAAGGAATTATACCTTTCTCTCACTCAGTCTTACAACTTCTTCATAATTTTGATATAGGGGATTCCCCTCCATTAGAGATCAAGTAAATGTTCCTATCCTCTTGTCTCATGACTGGGGGGCAAGAGGCATAATTTTATCTAGTCTTTTTGGATCCATTAGGTCTTTTTATTAAGATTTAATTGGTATTCTTCATGTTTCCTTCTTCCATAATCTTGCATGATGTTTTTATCCATTCCTAGGAATTTTATTTTCTTCTTAGGAAATCTTTTTTTAGGACGTGTTTTGTAAAAATATCCCTTTTCTTTCATCCCTCAGGGGGCAAGGTTCTTCCTTCTTTCTCTTTTTCTAGGGGAACTTCTTTCCTTACCTTAATGGTATTTGTTTATATTGCAATATTATTTCATCATATTGATAGATATTTTGACTATGCATAACCTTTGTACATGGGAAGTTGTTGTCCTAGGTTGTCACTTCTTCTCTATGTTGCAAATTATGTTCTTTATAAACTCTCACCCTTGATTTAGTGTTAGAGTTGTTTCCTTCATTCCAAATATTTCTCTTACTCTTCTTCATAGGGGGGGCTTGATGATTGAATCTTTGTTCCTACCTTTTGAAAGAAGCTATCTTATCTAAACGCACTCTTCTTTGGTGGTGTTCTTGGTAATAAGATCTTTTTCATTGAAGATCCTTTTCCATAAGTGACATATCCTTTTCATGATTATCTATATTCTTGGATGTAGGGGTCAATATCTCCTGCTAAGGATATACTATACATTGTTGTAAATGGGATATCTCCTTTCTTTGTGAAGTAGGTATCCTCTTTCATCTTTGTTCCTATAATTGGGGGGCAAGGATGCCTTATCCTTCTTTCCTATCTTCAAGTATTCACACATAGAGTAACAAATACGGATTGTGAGTTTGGTAGAAGTACTTTAGCTTTAAGGGCTTGGTATGATTTTCTATCTTATTCAAATCTATGCATTGTTATTCCATACATATTCATGCTGGGTTTTTAGTCTCAAGGATTTGATCTTCGCATTATCAATTTTTGTTCCTTTCCAACATGTAGTCACAAATATGGATTGTGAGTTTGGTAGAAGTACTTTAGCCTTGGAAGCTTGGTATGATTTTCTATCTTATTCAAATCTATGCATTGTTATTTCATATGGTATTCTCTTCTTTTCTAGGGATTCACCTCTTTCCTTGGTTAAGCAGTATTTATTTACTATGTGATATCCAATCATACATGAAAATTATGGTTTTCATTTGAGGACCTATGTCCTTTATACAAACCTTATTTGTTATTTGACATTGGGTTTCCATAGTTGATACATCTCTCACCTTGGAAACTGAATAGTGTGCTATCCCTCATTAAGGGTTACTTCCTTTTCACTTCTTGCATGATATCTCTTTACATTTGTCTCTTCCATGGCCTCATAGGACCTATGACTTTCTTGGCTTGGACTAAGAGTTGTTTATGGATATTGTCTTGACGTTGAAGAAGACTTTATCCTTATTCTTTTTCTTTCCTTAACATGGAAAAATAGTATGTTTTTGCCATATTAAGGAGGGGGGCATATATAGGGTCTCCCTTTTACTATAGTTTGTTATTTTTATATGCTAAATCTTGGAAGGTAATGCACATAAGTTGCTAAATCTTAAAAAGACATGCATTTCATATGCTAAATCTTCCGAAGGTAACACACATAAGTTGCTAAATCCTAAGGAGACACACATTTTTCAAATATGCTAAATCTTGGAAGGTAATGCACATAAGTTGCTAAATCCTGAAAAGATACACATTCATATCCTAAATATTTTGAAGGTAATGCACATAAGTTGCTAAATCCTGAGAAGACATGCATTTCATAGTCATAGTGATACAAGAAGGTGGATCTATGGGTATTCTAGAAGCCATCAGAAGATGCATTACAATTGCAAGAATAGTTTATGGGTGAACCTATTGGGCTCTCCCTCTAGGGTGATTCATGGTAAGGTAGGCATCTTACCGGGTGAGGTAATCACTTTCTCTTTTCTCTCTTTTCACTTTCATGCTAGTAGGACTAGATCATGAAGCTATGTTGTCTATAGTGTTGCTCTTGTCTTTCTTATGTAATCATTTATCCTTTTATGATATCTTTCCAAATATGATATTGGTATGAGAAATATTTCTTAGCAAGGTTTCTTATGCTAACTGATTTGGGTTGTTTAGTACTAACCATTGTTCTTTTGTATACTCTCATGTATGTATGTTCAATTAGAATCCTTGGTCTGGGGGCTTGTGTCTTTAGCTAAGTGTTATTTTCTCTCATTTTGAATCCACTGGGATTTCTTCTCTCTTCTCCTTTACCAAGAGTTTGTATCGAATCCATACTCTTGCTAAAGTGGGGGCTTAATGTATCATCTTAAAATGGAAGCAATTCTATGTTAAGAGCATTTAGCCCTCTGAGTAAGTGGTTTTGGGGTCATGTTTGGCACCTTGATTAGGTCTTTGCATGTATTCGACTTTCTCCTCACTTTCCACTTAATCTCCACGCTTGATTCCTTCATTCTAGGTAAAATTAGGGTTAAGGTCCTGAGGACTTTTCCTGATTTTTCCTCTTCCATGACTCTATTTTCTAGGTAGGATTCAAAAATGAGACCTCCTAGTCCTTCATCACATAAAATGGAGGATTTTCTATCTATTCCAAACATCTAGTCCTGTTCAAATATTAATTTCCAGGTTTCTAACATCTCTAGGACCTCTGTTGTAGAACCTGACAAAGTTAGGGTCTGAGGTCAAAGTCAACCTTGACTATGACTAGGTCAGGGTCAACCTTGACCTTGACCTCTTCCCGCCAGGATTTCAAATTTTCATTTTCCGACAGTTTGGTTTTTGGGAAAATTATTTCTCCACCTCCGAATCGGCTGTTTTAGGCTCTGAAATGGTAAATCCTTTAATTGTATTTAATCAAGGTATATTTTCTAAAGGTGAGGACCTAATTGAGATTTAATTCTCCAAGGTGGCCCATCTAGAGGAGTGTACCCTAGATCACTATAAAAGGAGGCCTTCCTCTCTCATTTTATACATATCTTTCAATCAAGTTTTCACACTCAAGCTCTCAAGGTGATCAAGAAAGAATTCCATTCAAGCATTCAAGTCTTCTTCTCCATCCAAGTTCTCCATTGAAGATCAAGGATTCAAGCAATCAAGATCTATCATTCAAACCGTAGATCTAGCCACCATGGTGGTGTGATCTTCCTTCAAGATCCATATCATTGTTTCCTCAAGGTGGGTTTCAAGCATACAATCATGGAGGTTTGATGATGTTATGTTCAAGCTTTCATATCAATATATTTGATTATATTCCAAATACATGAGCATATCTATTGAATTGCATAGCTCTATTGTTAGATTCATTTCTACTACTTGCTAGCATTCTCCTATTTCAATTTTAATATTAAGGTTGATTCCATATTGGGGTTTGACCAAGGCAAATCCCCCTCCCCCCAAACAAACAAAACACCATTTTTATTATAGGTACAAGTGTGAAATCTTAGATCTGAGAGTGAATTTGGATACCATTTTCGATAATCTTTTAGGATTTGTGAACATAATCAGAATCAAACTTCAAATAAATAATGTGGTCTTTGACCTTTTAAAAGGTCAAAGTTGACCTATGTGAATTTGGAGAAAATATTTCTAGGTTTTTTCTACTAGGACATTTCCAGTCCAGAATAGGTGACAAAATCTTCAGAAATTTCATACAGAACCCAGAATTAAGTTTTTTGTAGATCTGCCCTAATTCAAGGTTAGTATCTGCATTTCAATTATTTCAATATCAAACATAATACATTCTACCTAGGGGAAACATTAGATTTGTTCTTTCTTCCATATTTTCCATCAAATTGATCTGATTCTGCATTAGCCCTTTTAGGTTGATCAAATTGGATCTCCTTGGTGGGAATTTGGGTTTGAGAATAGATCCCCTTTTCCCCTTAACATTATAAATAGGGGTGAATACATTTTACATCTATATACCATGTTAGGGGTGAGGAGACATTATCCAAGAGCACACTGCTCAAAGGGCTAAAAGCTACAACCTTTTGATTAATAGATACACACTATATCTTGATCTTGGTGAACTGCGCTTTGAATTGCTATCTGGATTAGTCCTAGTGTATAGCATATACTCTTTACTTGGTCACATAGACCTTCTATTGATGGCTCAACACTTCACACTCTCTGCTCTGCTCTTCAAAGATGACTTCTAACTATGCCTTAGCAATCACAAATGACTACCTATAAATATCTTTCTTCCAAATGATATAATCAAGTCAACCTATTAGAACCATCTTTAAATCATATTAGAGAAACACTACAACACCTTAGTCATCTCTACTAAGCACGCATCACAAACTAGGACCTTTCTAAATCAATAAGTGTAGATGAACGCTACACACTGTCGACTCTACCAAATTAACTAATACTTTCTCCTCAAGCTAAGTTACATCATGCATTCTTAATAAAACATTATTAAATATTTTCCAATAAATAATCCAAGCACACATATTGAAATGATAGGCACAACTCTTGTACTAATATAATATTTGTCAGCTATTCTGGATAAACACAAGAAACTACAACTAGTGAATAGCAACTACATAACTTCACTTCTACCATACATTAGACTCTACACCCATGAATGGAACATCAATAACATGTCTTCATCCCATATCCAAGCATGCAAAGCTCCGTGATAATTGTACGAACAATCACTCATAGAACAATGTCTATAACTCTATCAGGAACATTGTTGACACAAGCTGCTATATAACTCGCTATACTATTAATTAACCTCTACAACCATGATATCATGTTGATAACATTTCCATTCTACATATACTAAAATATTACTACATAAGTCTTCCACTCATGCTACTTACCATATGTTGTCATCAATGACAAACATACAGTCAGCACTGGCTTGCTAGCAAATCTCCAACAATCTCCCCCTTTGGAATTGATGGTGACATATGTAATGAAAAACACCACCAATCCAAATGAACAATTCTTTTATAACATTCTCCATTTCCTCATCAAAACTCTTTGAAGGATGAATCCTTCATCTGCTACAATATTCTTTAATATTCTCCATTTCCTCAACTAAATTACTTCCATGGCTGAATACTACTCCTCCTTAATTCTATATGTGCTCCCCCTTTAATATTGTTTTTAATGACTATATATTACTCCCCCTTTGACATCAATGGTAAAGGGAGCCAATCATTTAAGCTCTGGTACTACTCCTGAAGTAGAGTAGTTAGCCATCCATCAGTCCCTGAGGACTGATGCTCTCTCCACTTTCTCTAAGTAGAATCAGGGAAGGGAATTACTCCCAACTTCTCCCTGAGATACTCAAAAGTATCCTTTGGTAAAGGCTTTGTGAATATATCTGCTAGTTATTCCTTTATACTCACAAAATCCAATTTGAGTTCTTTCTCTACCACTTTCTCTCTAAGAAAGTGATACTTAATCTCTATGTGCTTTGTCTTTGCATGCATCACATGATTCTTTGACATGTTTATAGTGCTAGTGTTATCACAATGAATAAAAATAGGATAATCAATCTGAATTCCAGAATCCTTTATCATCTGTTTGATCCAAACAATTGTAGAACAATTCAAGGTTGCTACAACATACTCTACTTTTTTTGTTGACTAAGAAATAAAATTCTACTTCTTGCTTATCCAAGTATCTAATCTATCACCAAGAAATATTGCTCCTCCTGATGTACTCTTTCTATCATCCATGCATCCTACCCAATTTGCATCTGTATATACATGAAGCTCAACATTCTCTAAATTAGGATACCATAGACCATAATCTATAGTGCCCTACAAATATTTGAATATTCTTTTTACTACCATGAGGTGACCTTGTTTAGGCTCTATTACAAATCTACCAACTATCCCAACTGCATTAGAAATATTAGGTTTAGTTTGAGTAAGATATATAAGTTTACCAATCATAGAATTGTACAATGTTGTATCTAATGCTAGAGAATTATCTTCTTTTGTAAGTTTGCATCCTATTATCATAGGTGTACCCATTGGCTTCAAATCATCCATCTTGAACTTTTTCAATATCACTTTCACATATTTAGACTGATTAATGAAAATATCTTTCTCTATCTACTACACATTTAATCCCAAAAAGTATTCAATAGGTCCAATCATGCTCATCTCAAACTTTCTCTACATCTCCTTTGCAAATTATGCACTAAGTTTGTCATTACCCCCAAAGATAGTGTCATCAATAAATATAGCTACAAGTAGTAAATGTTAAGATGCATCTCTTATGAATAGATTACAATCTACTTCTCCTTTCTTGAATCCAATTTTTGTTAGATATCCATCAAGTCTCTCATACCAAGCTCTAGGGGCTTGGTTAAGTCCATAGAGGGGTTTTTTAAATCTACATACCATATCAAGATTTTTTGATAAGGTGAATCCTTCTGGCTGCTCAATGTATACTTCTTCCTTTAACTCTCCATTCAAGAATGCTGACTTAACATCCATCTGATAAACTTTGAAGTTTGTGAATGTTGCATAAGCTAGAAATAACTTAATGGCTTCTAATCTTCTCACAGGTGCAAATGTGTTTGAATAATCAATACCTTCTCTTTGCTCATATCCCTTACATACTAACCTTTCTTTATTACTTACCATTGTACCATCTTCATTCATCTTGTTTCTTAATATCCACTTTGTTCCAATCACATTCTTATCACTAGGTCTTGGGACTAGTTCCCAAGTATAATTCTTAATAATCTGATCATGTTCTTCTTTCATAGCATCATGCCAATCTAAATCATTACATGTATCTTCAACACTTAATGGTTCAATCTAAGATAGTAAACATACCACTTCATTGCTTGCTAAACTCTTTTCTTTTGATCCTGTTATGACTGTGCTACTCTGATCTCCAATGATGTCATCCTTAGAGTGATATCTATACAGACAAAGTAGTGCTATGGATAATTACATTCAAGGACACTCAAAAATAAGGCCTCAAAAATTGATCCATAGCTCTCTATGCATGGAGTTGCAAGATTTAAAATTTCTCTTAGCTAGATCTAATAAGCTTAATGACCTTGCTAGTCAACCACATAATGAGAGATTCAAGTGAAGACAAGGGCAAGAATTTCAATATCTCCAAGAATCAAATAAAATGTAATGCAAGTAAGATAAGAATGAAGATGTAAGCTAAACTAAATGATAACAATGCAATGCTTGAAAGGAAATCTAATCTATGAAAGGAAAGTGCAAACTAGACTATGAAAGGAAAGTACAAGTCTTACAATCCCTCCTAATTAAACTATGTGAGATTAATCTATTGCATAAAAGGAAATCTAAGCTAAGAATACCATGATTATGCAACTATGAAAGGAAACTAAATGGGATGCGACAAAAATATCTTCAAAGCTTGGATGCAAGGATGTCTTCAAAGAGCTCCAAATAACCTAGAAAACCTGCAACATAATATTAGTATTCAAAAGATGGATATGCAAATGAGAAGAGAGCTCTTCTTTTATAGGAAATGAGGAGAAATGGACCATGGAGATGAAGAGAAAAAAAAATATTTAATCAATGGTGAAGCATCAAAGAGGAGCAATCCATGTGCACAAATATCCTCCAATGAGAAAATAAGAGTTGACTTTTGTGTCCATATGAGACAAAAAGTTCTTTTCCCTTTTTATAAAATAAGAATAATGCTTTATTTGTGCAACTTAGGATAAGATGAAAAGTGGGGGCTTTTTATTTATTAAAAGGGGAGGAAATATTCCTTTTAAATAAATAAAGACTTAGGATAAAATGGTTATCCCAAGGCAAATAATCAAAAATGATGAAAATAGGATTTGATCAAGGAAATTGATATAATTGAAAAATGTTGATTTTTGAAAATATTGATTCAGGGATTTGATAAATTGCTGAATGGGGACCCAAAGTCTAGGTGACCATTTTAGGGTGCATACATTTTCCCATCTTTGATTAATGTGTGATCATTCTAGGAACACATGTGGTCAAAGAAGAATTGAAATGTGAGATCGATTTGGGATCACAAAACAACCCAGATGTGTGTTCATTTTGGGAACACATCAGGACAAAAATAAGCAAAAGCTAAAAGACAAGACCAAGACCATCACTGATAGGTGCAAATCAAGCCTTACACAAAACTATCACCATTACTGCTAGGAAATAATCAATTCTAAAAAATAGGAGATAAAAATTGAAAGATAAAATCAGCACCATCGCTGCTAGGTGATAATCAAGTCTAAAAATAAGAATCTCAAGCGGAGCTGAATGATAAAGATGAATCAAAGATTAAAGCTGATAGGTACTACCCCCTTGGAATAAAAATTGAAATTAGGAAGAGGAGAACAGTAAATTGATAAACTTGATCAAGTCACTATAAATCATAGTCAAGGAATAAGACAACAGGAATAACCATCAAGAAGTGAAGACATGCCTCAGGTTGACTAGGTTTGACTGGGAAAGATATAGGATAAAAATTAAGTCAAACCTTAGAGAAATGAAGTGAGTGATAATGAATGAGAGACCAGGAGTTTGAAAGAGATGGGGATGAAGAAAATATGCCCCAACAAAGATCGAAGGATTAGGCCTCAAATGGTCAACTAACTGTGTAGATTGAGGGTGAAAATTTGAAATGTGATTTTGACTATCAATATTAACTTGAATTTCAATTTTGAGTCCGAAAATGGATCCAGGATGTTGAAATTAGGTAAGGGTGCAATTTTCACGCAATTCTGAGGTGTTTTGAAAATTAGGTCAGAAAGTCAAAATGCTATATAAGGGGCAAAAAGTGTCATTTTCAAAATCATTTGACTTTTATTGATTTGAGAATTGTGAGATCTTAGAGAGAGAAAATGGCCTAGCAAGCAGCAATTTTAGTCCACAGGCATCAGTTTGAGCACGATCAATTGCACAACCGGCCTCCACACTGTGTTGCCCTGGTGAGTTTTCAGAAAAACTTCACTTTTTTTTTTGAGTCATTTATGAGCATTTAATATATTAAAACATGTTTGTTTTTTTTTCAAATTTCAAATTTTAGTTTAGGTGAAAAGTCATGCGACACTTTAGAAGTGTCGCACCCTTTGAGGATGAATGTCGTGCGACACTTCGTGGGTCAAAATAGTGTCGCACAAGCATTGAATCTAGTGTCGCATGACACAGGATGAAATGTCACATGACACTATGTGAAGTGTCACCCAAATAGAAAATGTTGCACTACTATAAGAAAAAGTGTCACATGACACTTTATCAAAAAATAGTGTCACCTAGTATAAAATTTTGACATGTTTTAATGTTTTTGAGCAAAATGACATGGGTCTAGACAATGTTTGATTTTAAAATGCATTGTACTAATATTATACATCCTTCATGATATGTACTGACATATGGTATGGTTGAAATGACTTGCAGGAGATCTTCCCTATGGTCTAGATCAGAGCACCCTAGGTGACTAGATTGTAGTTTGTCTGAGATCTGGATGATCTGGGCAAGGCCGATTTGAGGATGATGGGCTTTTGGTATTTTCTACAAATGCCCCATATTTGAGATGATCATGGGCTATTAACTGCTCTTGCTAAGAGATGGCATAGTGAGAACAACACCTTTCATCTACCTACTGGAGAGGCATCCATGACATTGGAGGACGTCTATCAGATCCTACAAGTTCCATGTCATGGAGAGCCTGTAAGTATAATCATGTTTATAGATAATCAAAGTTATAAATTTTCCCTTATGATAGAAACTAACATGATTATTTGATGACACAAGTATACTATGATCATGATCTAACAAAGGGGAGATAGGCTATCTAGGGTATGTTCCAAGATGTCACCATCTTGGACTAACACGTCAGCTGGGAGTGGTTGATGGCTGACTTTGGTAAGGACTTCCTAGTGCCTTGTATTGTTGCATCTTTGATTGGATAGGCCCTGATGATTGACTATAGTTAGAAGGGATTCCCTCTCAGATGGGGCAGACTACTGGTGGACTTGGTAGGCAGACCTTGTTGTATGGCATGGGGTCCTGCCATATTAGCAAAGATGTACTATGAGCTACATGAGATCATCTATCGAGATGGTAGGACTTGGGCATGTGGGGCTATACTCACTCAGATATGGGCGTGGGAGCACATTGTTGTAGTGCATCCATGAGTGTAGCCTAGGGAGCATAGATATCCCTACATGTATAGATATACAAGGTTCATCTCTCAGGCACATACTGGAAATGTCTCTTACTATCGCAAGGTGTTGCATGAGCTCACCTCATTCACCTGGAGACCTTATAGGGCATCTGATTAGTGGGGTGATAGGTGGGAGCTAGATTACATGCTTTGTAGTTGGCCATTAGTAGGTCATCATGTAGCAATTGTGGAGAGATTCATTATTACTTGGGTCTAGAGATAGTTTAGATGCCAGCAAAGGGTGTCCATGGAGACCACTACACATGCTCAGTTTCGTGATGAGGAGGGGCATGGTTGGCTGCCGATGCTGGATTACCAGCAAGTAGTACAAGAGATAGCTACCATACATTAGGATCCATGGGAGTACCTTCTTCTAGACATGGTGTATGCAGGCACAGACATAGCTTATAAAGAAAAGAGGTGTAGGGCTCCATTCCCTAGATTCACCGTACTAGATGCACTACTAGCTACTTAGGGGGATGATGGGGGAGACAGAGGGGATGGAGGAGATGGAGGGGACAGAGGGAGAGGGAGAGGGAGGGTGATGGATAGGGGGGAGGGATTAGGATTAGGTGGCCAGAAATAGTCATGGGGATAGATATTGGTGACCCTTGAGGATGAGGCGAGACCAACTCACCGACAGGCAGAGGGACAACAAGAGCAGCCTACGGGAGGGGAGGACCTGAGAGCTCAGATACAGACTCTAGAGATAGAGATACAGTAGCTGAGGATAACCATAGTAGTGAGAGACCAACAACTAGTTGACTTGAGGGTAGAGAGAGATCAGCAAATCACTGATCTCAAGGTAGAGATAGCATGCCGAGAGCAAGTGGCACAGGTTGATGCAATAGAGATCCAGAGAGAAATAGTATGATCTTCTTATTACCATGGAATCTACCTATAGGTTGTATTTGAGAGACAAAGAGCTCCATCTTACTCTCAGAGGATAGGAAGATTAGATATGGTGCTAGACAGGGCCACAGCACCACCTCCACCACCACCACGTGATGGGGAGAGTTAGACCTAGGTTTAGGGCTTAGGTTTAGATGTTTTTAAACCTATCCTGAGACTTGTGATCTAGATTTTGGGATCTCATTTTGTACTGTGTATCATTGCTTATATACATGAGATTACTAGATGTTCGATATATCATGTGTATTTGTCTCACTTGTGATGGATGTATCAGTTTATATATTATCTTTCCATTTTTTTCAAAATGTATGTTTATATGCTCATGTATATTATCTCTCATAGATTTATGTTTAATTCTCATGTGTATGATATAGGCTCATGTTTCTGAAAATGACATTTTTGAGATAGATATGATGATATGATTAACCCCTTGTGATGATAGGAACAGGTCATGATGAAAGACAAGAGGCAAAAGACATGATCGAGAAAAGTGAAAATGAGTGCAGTTGACTGACAGGTCCATGTGAGATGAAAATGAGAGCTCTCTCCATATGTAAAATGCAAAAAAACTAAACTATCATGAAGCTAGGAATGTAAGCTACTATGAAAATTGGTTGACTTGCAAGGTCACAATGCTTATAGACATCTAATTATCATCATTGAGTGTTATTGGTAGCATCATAAGATCATACAATACACACTAGTATGACTATGGTATATGAATATGATCTATATCAGATGAAATGTGGAAATCCCACCTAGGCACCAAAGACATGTAGGTCAAGATGACTAGTGCAGTGAGATTACCTAAGTTTACTATATCGAGATTATGCTTACATCAGGACACAAGAAGGTCAAGATGGCTATAAGCATGCACTCACGAAATAGTCAAGGGTAATACCTTGTCAATCCCTAGTGTCAAGTAAGACCAACATAAATGCTCATGATAGTTAGGATCAACAAAATATACCCACAAGTAGATAAAGAAATAAAACATGTTCTAATACCCTCAGTCTTCTAGCGATGCATCATCGAAGATGTCTCAGGGAGAGACCATTCATCAAAGAAATCCTCATAGATAGTACACAAAGAAAAATAAAGTCAACATACCTCAATTGAGTTGATTGTTTAAGTGCGTGTGTGTTGGTCATAGAGTCAAACTTTGAGTATCAAATCTGCTAGTGAGAAATATCACATCATTCTAGACTGTAGGGTAAGATATCTAATAAGTATTGAAAAACACTCGACGCAAGGGTAGTGTTGAAAAACACTATTTGGGGTGGTGTTGAAAAACACCTGTTTGTGAAATGTCCCAAGAGACAAACACACCTAAAGGACCTATGCTAACAAGTATGCCCCCTAAAAAAAATTAAAGACCAATTCCAGACCAAGTCAAATAAGGTCAAGTCATGATGGAGAATGGCCAAGTGTCAAGGATGCATGCTAACAGATAAGGGTGCAAAGGCCTCAAGTAGCGCCTATTTCTAGGTTTTCACCACTTGGAAGATTTTTTTTTATTTTTCATTTTTTTTGTATTTTTGCTACCAAGGTGCTTGTTTACAGGTTTTCACCAAGGCACTTTTTCTATTTTTTAAAAAAAAATTTTAATTTTTAATTTTTAATTTTTAATTTTTTCAGGACTTTATATGCTTTTTAGGATTTTTTCAGCATCATATATGAATTTTTTGGTATTTTTTGGTGGGCACCAAAAATTTACACACAAAAGTAGTGCACTTCTATGGATCCTTACATTCAAGGACACTCAATAATAAGGCCTCAAAAATTGATCCATAGCTCTCTATGCATGGAGTTGCAAGATTTAAAATTGCTCTCAGCTAGAGCTAATAAGCTTAATGACCTTGCTAGTCAACCACATAATGAGAGATTCAAGTGAAGACAAGGAAAAGAATGTCAATATCTCCAAGAATCAAATAAAATGCAATGCAAGTAAGCTAAGAATGAAGATGCAAGATAAACTAAATGATAACAATGCAATGCTTGAAAGGAAATCTAATCTATAAAAGGAAAGTGCAAACTAGATTATGAAAGGAAAGTACAAGTCTTACAATCCCTCCTAATTAAACTATGTGAGATTAATCTATTTCATAAAATAAAATCTAAGCTAAGAATGTCATGATTATGCAACTATGAAAGCAAACTAAATGAGATGCAACAACAATGTCTTCAAAGCTTGGATGCAAGGATGTCTTCAAAGAGCTCCAAATAACCTAGAAAACTTGCAACATAATATTAGTATTCAAAAGATGGATATGCAAATGAGAAGAGAGCTCTTCTTTTATAGGAAATGAGGAGAAATGGACCATGGAGATTAAGAGGAAAAAGATTTAATCAACGGTGGAGCATCAAAAAAGAGCAATCCATGTGCACAAATATCCTCCAATGATAAAATAAGAGTTGACTTTTGTGTCCATATGATACAAAAAGTGCTTTTTTCCCTTTTTATAAAATAAGAATAATGCCTTATTTGTGCAACTTGGGATAAGATCAAAAGTGGGGGATTTTTATTTATTAAAAGGGGAGGAAATATTTCTTTTAAATAAATAAAGACTTAGGATAAAATGGTTAGCCCAAGGCAAATAATCAAAAATGATGAAAATAGGATTTGATCAAAGAAATTGATATAATTGAAAAATGTTGATTTTTGAAAATATTGATTCAGGGATTTGATAAATTGCTGAATGGGGGCCCAAAGTCTAGGTGACCATGTTAGGGTGCATACAATATCTAGATGTAAACTTTAGAACTTTAGGTAATAATATCTCATCTAACTTCTGATTTTCTTCTTCACTTGTTTCAGGGTCATTGAATAATACATCAATACTGTCAAACATGTCTTCAACAACTGTCTCACTAGTGGAAGGAATGGGTTCTTCAATCATAGGTGCATAATCATGATATCTTTCTTGAACCATAAAATTTTCATCAATATGAACATGATAACTTTCAATGATCTTCTTCAATCTCAAATTAAAACATCTATAAGCTTTTCTTTTAGTAGAGTAACTAAGGAAAATACCTTCATTGCTTCTTGCATCAAACTTGCCTATTGCTTCATCCCTCTTGATGTAGCACTTTCTTCTAAAGATTTTGAAGTATTTCACTATGGGAACATTACCAAACCATAGCTCATAAGGTGTCTTGTTTACACCAAGCCTCAATTGTATTTTATTGATGGTATAGACTGTTGTATTGACTGCATCTCTCCAATAGGTATGTGGAACTTTTCCTTCAATCATGATGGTACATGCTATATCAAGGATGATCTTATTCCTTCTCTTTGCAATCCAATTCTACTAAGGGGTTCTAGGTGCACTCAATTGTCTCTTTATGCCATGTTCTTCGCAGTACTCATAGAATCTATCCGAGGTGAATTATCCTCCTCTATCTGATCTTAGACATTTTATCTTTAGTCCAGATTCATTCTCAACCTTAGCTTTGAATATTTTGAACTTCTCAAATTCTTCTGACTTATCTTTTAAGAATGCAACCCACATCATTCTAGAATAATCATCAACAAACAAAATGAAATACCTTTCACCATAGTATGATCTTGTTTGAGTTGGTCCACATAGGTCTGTATGAAACTGATCCAATTTGTTCTCTTTTGAATTATGCTTTCTTCTTAATGAATTCCTCACATGCTTTCCCATCACACATTCCCTACAAATAGTATCAATTGGATTTTCTATGCTAGGTAGATCTCTTACTACCTTCACATTGCTTATCTTTACTATGTTATCAAAATTGATATGACAAAGTATTTTATGCCATAGCCAACTGCCATCAACTTTAGCAACAAAAAAACTTGCTTCTGAATTAAGGTGGAAAATATTTCCTTTAGTCTTTGAACCTAATGTAATCATAACACCATCCTTGTTGGTAATGATGCACTTGTTGTTTTTGAAGTCCAACTGATAACCTTTTTCAAACAACTGCCCAACACTAAGAAGGTTATGTTGCAAACCATCTACATAGAGAACATCATTAGTGTTGTTCTTTCCATCCAATGTGATAGATCCTCTACCAATGATAGGTTTAGGAGTGTTATCTCCAAATATAACCATTCCACCTTTGTATTTGTTTAGATGAACAAATCTATCTTTATCACCCATCATGTGATGTGAACAACCACTATCTATAATCCAATATGTTCTTATGTCTTCTTGTGAAATCAATGCTAGCTCTTGTTCCTTTTCCTCATCTTCATGATCCATCTCATCATACATCTTCTCCATAATGGAAATGAATCCAATTTCATCTAAATCTGAATCATCATCTGATACTCCATCTCCGGCATAGTAACATTCCTTTGTATACATAGGCTTGTAGATATTCTTGAACTTCTTAACTCTTATAGGACACTTAGATGCAAAGTGACCAATCTTATTACATGAAAAGAATTTGAATGGTAATTGACCTTCATATTTTCCTTTCTTTTCTCTTTTAGAAATCATAGCAATGAAATCATCTAGTACTTTATCTTCACCATCATCATCAAAATTACGAGAAGTGTTTATAGATTTCTTACCATGGACTGATGCTTTGAAGGTTGTCTCACTTTTAGGTTTTGTCTTCAATCTTGAAATCTCAAAAGCTAAAATTTTGTTGATCAAGGTCTCTCTGTTGAAATTTTTTGTAAGTTGCATGGTCTCATCAAGGATGTTGACCTTTTTTTCATACTCTAATGTAAGAGTAGTCATCAACTTGTTGATAATGTCTTTCTTTGAGATCTCTCCACCATTGTTCCTAATTCCAACAACTGCTTCATTGATCCTTTGGTTGTAGGCTCTGATGTCCTCTTTAGGTAGCATCTCTAATGCATTGTATCTTTTCTTCCATGTCTTTCTATGTGCATTATTTTATTGTGTATCTCATTCAAACATGTCTTCTATATGCTTCCATATCTTGTAAGTTGTGTCTACTTTCTTTATCTCTGAAAATTCACTATCAGATAAGGCACTGAAAAGGGCTTCTTTGGCTATTGCATTCTGATGGAACAAATCCTTTTGCTTTCTAGTAGCATCATCCTTTGCAAGATCTTCTAGAGAGGGGATCTTAACTTCTTTGATAGCCACCACAAAAACTTTGAAAGCAATGCACTGCAAATATGTCACCATCTTGTTCTTCCAACCAGCATAGTTCTCTCCATCAAACTTATGACTATATCTTCTAAATAATTCCATCTGATCAACCTCAAGCTATTAAACTTTCTCTCTGAGGCACTCAGCTCTGATACCAATTTTTAGGAATAGTCCCAAGAGATAACTAAGAGGGGGGGGTGAACCAGTTATCTACAAGTTTCAATTATTTATCCAATTAAGTATACTTAAACATTAAGAAAAAACACAATGAAAGAACACTTGAACATAACAAAAATATTTTAGTTACGGGGAAACCCAAATAGGTAAAAAACTTGATGGGAATTGACACCCACTAATAATCCACACTAGTGTATTATGATCCCTGTTAGGAGACCTTAAAACCCTATTAGGAGTTGATCTATACAATGCATTTAGTACAGTGACCTGGTTAAGGGTCAGACCCTATTAGGAGTCTTTTATAATTAACCCTATTAGTGGTGAGGATGCATTGTCTGAGAGTACACTACTCAAAGGGGTGAAAGCTAAAACCTTCTAATTAACTAATACACAATATATCTGGATCTTGGTGAACTGCACTTTGACCTAATGTCTGTATCAATTCCAATGTATAGCATATACTCTTTACTTGGTCACATAGACCTTCTTCTGATGGCTCAACACTTCACACTTTCTGCTTTTCTCTTCACAAATAAATTCGAACCATTCCTTAGCAATCACAAATGACTGCCTATAAATATCTTTCCTCCAAATGATATAATCAAGTTGGCCTGTAAGAACCATCTTGAAATCATATTAGAGAAACACTAAAATACCTTAGTCGACTCTACTAAGCACGCATCACAAACTGGGACCTGTCTAAATCAATAAGTGTAGACACACACTACACACTATTGGCTCTACCAAATTAACTGATACTTTCTCCTCAAGATGAATTACATCATGTACTCTTAAAAAAACATTCTTAACTCTTTTCTAATAACTAATCCAAGAATGCATACCGAAATGATAGGTGCAACTCCTGTACTAATATAATCTTTGTTAGCTCTCCTAGATAAACACATGAAATTGCAACTGGTGAATAGTTATTGCATAACTTCATTTCTACTATACATCAGACTCTGTGTCCATGAATTTAACATCACTAACATGTCTTCATCACATATCCAAGTGCGCA
Source organism: Chamaecyparis obtusa (assembly GCA_027943335.1). Classification (NCBI taxonomy): domain Eukaryota; kingdom Viridiplantae; phylum Streptophyta; class Pinopsida; order Cupressales; family Cupressaceae; genus Chamaecyparis; species Chamaecyparis obtusa. The sequence continues at coordinate 2,883 of BSBK01014845.1, read as the reverse complement.
AGGGTCCATGATAACTCTATGAACAATCACTCATAGAACACTGTCGGTAACTCTGTCAGTAACAATGCCAACACAAGCTTCTAAATAACTATCTGTACTAACAATTAATCATTGCATCCATGATATTTCATTGATAAAATTTCCATGCTACATATACTAAAATCTTACTACATAAGTCTTCCTCACATGCTACTTACCATATGTTGTCATTAATGACAAACATACAGTCAACATTGGCTTGCTGGAAAATCTCCAACAACTTGATGTTAGGATCAAGGTGAAAAGCCTAGTTGAGCTTTTGACATGGTGGAGGCACTAGGTGCACTAGGTGGCCTAGGATGGAGATGGTTCTAGAAGGAATTGCCAAGAAGTGAGGAAGTGATCTTGTGTAGCTGGGTTGTGGAAGTTATTAGCAAAGTCAGGGAACTCTACTTAATCCTTGAGTTGAGGATAATTCCTTGAGTGGATTCCAAGTTAATTTTTGAATCCTTGTGTTGAGTTGGTCTCCTTAAGGTGATAGTAGAGGATTCTGCATCAAGATGTATGAAACAAAGAAGAAGAGAAATATCAATAAAAGATTAAATTCTCTACAACTCTAGTAATCCACTGTCATGTGGAATAGTGAATCCATATGTGTGTTTGAACATGATCTTGGTTGGGTGATGATATAGGAACATTTCCTTTTGTTATATTTACACATTCATGAAATCATTATACTACTTTTGTTGTTAATAAAGTTAGGAAATTGACTGGTGTTGGTGACTGTGATTGGTAAAGGGGTACAGTCAGTAGATTAAGGGTTCTAAACCTCTATTATGTAAATAATGAACTTTGAATCTTCCTAAAGAGTTTTCCAATGTTAAAAATTCCCAATATTTATGAACAAAAATGCTGGTATTAGGGTCATTCTTATAGTTTCATTTTATGTCGCTTTTGTGTGAGAGTTTAACTTTTTGATTCCCATTCAATGGCACCTATGTTTGTGAGAATAAATGATTTAATCTTTGAAGATAATGGTTTTTGGTTTTCCTTCCATGAAACTTAGATGAATTTTGCTAACTTTAAATTTTTCTTTGAATATTAAGTGTTTATTATGTATGCCTATACCTCATATAATCCAGAAAAATATTCAACATGAGGATTTTTGTAACTTAAAGGGCCTTAGTGACCAGCTTTGTGTTGAGGAACTTCAGTGTCTAAAACTACATTGTTTCCAAGATGTGTTGAGGAGTTTTCTCCTTGTTTAATGTTAACTATTCCCGCACAATCCACTCATACAATAGTGAAATGCTATGTGGAAGGGATGGTTGATAGTGTTCCTTGAGGGAGGGGGGATTGTAAAAGACTTGTTATCAATTTATTGTGTATTTCTAATATGTTGTATATAGGGTAGACCAAGAGAATGAAGGATCACTCATTGATAGCATGATAACCTAGTTTTGAAGGGTCACTGGTTGAGGGGATAGTCAAGGTCTAGATGATTGGGCCATTGGAGGACCCTATTTATTTGTATTAATTTCTATTCAAATTGGATGCATGGATTTCTTGTGAATTATCGGCTGGTATGTATCTTTCAACTACATCTATAAATCTACATATACTTCTCTAGGGTTGTAAGCCACTTAGGCATCAAACTAGAGAAAATAAATCAAAATCATTCTTTGTCCTATTTCCTTTTAACAAAGTCTCAACTATCAATGATAAAATACACTTTATGCCCTAAGCTATGAATACAAATGGCACCTAGCTAAAAGCTCACGGGCTATCCATTTGATAACCACAGTCAACATTTCAAAAAAATTGATATCCTTGAGCACAAGGACCAATAACATCAAATAATGGAGTTAAAGCATGGGCTTGGGCACGACACCAGTAGAATGTAGCAATTTTAGTGAGCATCTCAGCAATATACAATGGCATCATTAAATGTTCCAATAATATCAACAAACATGAATCCAAACATTTCAAAATAGTGAATCGATATCCTTGAGCACAAGCACCAATAACATCAAATAATAGAGATAAAGCACTAGCTAGCACATGACAACAGTAGAATGCAGTCATTTAAGAGAACATTCATGGGTATGTGCAAGATCATGAGGGGCCAAAAAGTGGCGATGTAAAAAAATCCACTTTTCAGTCCTCTAAAAGCAAATGAAAATGTATGTTGACTTTTAGTAGGCCTGGGTGTCAATACACCTGGGCAACCCTGACACCAAAGCACAAGCCTAATCGCGTACCCGATTTTTCTGAGTATGAAAAAATGGCAGGAATTTATGAAAAATTTGAACTTTTTGAAATTGGGGAAATCAGGTACCCCCGATTTTGCCAAGTATGAAAAAAATGGCAGGAGTATATGAAAAAATTGAACTTTTGTATATAATGTTTAAATATGTATTATATACATAATTATATATTAATTTATGTATTTTATATTATAATATCTTAAGGATTTTAAATTGTATGCCATATATATATATATATATATATATATGTATATATACATATATATATATATATATATATATATATATATATATATATACATATATATATATATATATATATATATACATATATATATATATATATACATATATATATATATATACATATATATATATACATATATATATATATACATATATATATATATACATATATATGTATATATACATATATATATATATATACATATATATGTATATATACATATATATATATATATATACATATATATGTATATATATATATGTATATATACATATATATGTATATATACATATATGTATATATACATATATATATATATATATATATATACATATATAGATATATATATATATATATATATATATACATATATATGTGTGTGTGTGTGTA